>NEWO01000074.1:968937-1012825 GCA_003013225.1 Phalaenopsis aphrodite
AATCAGACATCATTTGTGAAGGGGAAATCTATTATTGACAACACTCTCTTGGCACAAGAAATTTTGAATTATCTAATTAAGACTTGTAGAGTTGGTAATTTGATATACAAGTTAGATTTGAAAAAGGCCTATGATACTATCAGTTGGGGATTCATTATGGATGTTCTTATAGCTAGAGGTTTCAACTTAGACTTCTGCTAGCTGATTCACAGATGGCATCATAATAATAATCACTCTATTCTCATAAATGGCAAAGGTTGGGGGTCTTTCACTGCATCCAGAGGTTTGAAGCAAGGGGATCCCTTATCCCCCACTATGTTCATTATTTTTATTGACTATTTGTCTAGAATGTTGGATGAATCTCTATTAAGCCAAAACTACACTATTTATCATCATAGATCCAACATTGCCATCACCCACTTGCTCTATGCTGATGACATCATGGTATTCTATAGAGCTCACAAAAATGCTATAAGGAAATTGTATCAGACTCTTCAAAAGTTACAAACACACTCTGGTACGTGTTTCAGTCCAGAGAAGTGCTTACTGATTTTTAATAAACATGCAAATCCAAATTGGAAACAATGGGCTTCTAGTTACACAGGAATCTCAAACTCCCAGCTTCCTGTCAAGTATTTGGGAGCCACGCTGCTTACTGGAAGAATGAGACAAATTCAATTTGAAGAAGTCATAAATAAGATCACTACCTACCTTATTGGGGGACTCATTCCTTCCTTTCAAATGGGGGCAGAATTACACTGCTGAATGGCATTCTAACTACTTTTCTCTTTTATATCCTGCAGATGACTAATATTAAGAAAAGCACCCAAATTTAGCTTGAAAGGGCTTTTAACAGATTTTTATGGTTTGAATAGAGGCAGCAAATGCATTGGGCTTCTTGGAAAAAAGTGGCTAAAACCCAGCTAGCTGGTGTATTGGCTTCAAGGGTATTAATCAGCTCTTTCAAATCAACTTATGCAAGCTTTGAATTAAGTTCAGAGCTCAGACTTCTTTGTGGGCTAGTTTCATGAAGGGAAAATATTGTAGAGACCAGCACCCCACACTTGTTGAAAGAAAGATAGGGGATTCCAAAATATGGGGAAAGATGCTAAACATAAGATATACTGCTGAAAATCTTTTCATTTGGGACTTGCGGAAAGGAGACATAAATTTCTGGCTTGATAATTGGTGCCCTAAAGCTTGGTTGTCCCCTATCTTAGTACCCCTAACAGGGATCTCAAGGTGGCTGACTGCTGGGTGGATGATGATTGGTCTTTACTTATACTCTCAAATATTCTCCATGCCAATTCTGTAACAAAAATTGCCAGCATCAAAATTGACAGAAGAAGCTTGATAAAATTTTTTGGCAGTCTTTCTCAAATCAAAGTTTTACTAAAGCCATCTACTCTAAAATTTTCCAATGGGAACACCTAGCCTGGAGCACAATTATTTGGAACAATGTTTTGTCCCCCTCCATTTCATTTTTCTTTTGGAGGTTTTTTTATAATCTACTTCCTACTGATGATATCAATAAACTAAGGGTTTAAGGGGGCCTTCTAAATGCAGGTTCTGTCTTCAAGAGGAGGAAACATTGCCCCATCTATATTTGGAATGAAATTTTGTCCAACTTGTTGGGCACCAACTACTATCCCACTTGAATATCGACAAAAATCTCTTTACTTTGGATAACATTACCACTTTCTGGCAGACATGAAAAAAGAGGAACTATACTTCTATACCTCCCATTGTTGCATGGTTTATATGGATGGAAAGAAACAAGGCTAAGTTTAAAAAAGGTATACCAAAAACTGATAAGATAGTCAGAAATAGCCTTTCATATGTACACAAGATGATTAAGTTCAGAAGATTTCCTAACATTTCTAACTCTTACTCTCTAGAAAAACTTGACCAAACTCATGTTTATAGGTTTTACTGGAAACCTCCAGATTATCACACAGTCAAGATAAATACTGATGGAAGCTTCAATAAGTTAGGAGTAGGTGTGGCGGGTGTCTACAGAAATCAATTGGGGAAATGCATATTATACTTTCACATTCCCATTTTGGCTATTGATGCAATTGAAACTAAAATAGTGGCTGTTTATTGGGCCTTAAAAATTGCCAAAATGTCTAGCTGGTACAACTTGTGGTTAGAAGTGGATTCTACTGTTGTAATCAAGATACAAAAGGATGAGGAGCATGTACCCTGGCACCTTACTTATTGGATTAAAAAAATAGAGAAATATCTTCACAGCTAAAGGTACACTACAAATTCATTTATAGAGAGGGAAACCAGCCTGCAAATTGGCTTACTAGACAAGGTTATAACTTAAAGGAATTCTCTGTTTCTATTTTCCCTCCCCACACCCTTCAATTTTTACTGCAGGGAGATAGGATTGAGGTCCCACACTTCAGAATTGTTAATCAAGATCAAGAGTGACTACTTTATTTTCAGTTATTGTTTTCCTTTCCCCCTCCTTATTTTCTTGTTGTGTACCCCATGTTATCTGGGGATTATTTTTTAGGCAAATTGTTTTTTTTGTTTGGCATTTTTGGGAGGGCTGATCATTCTATATTAAATCAAAAGGTCTCTAGCTGTTTTTCTTTCCTGTAACCCCTTCTTTAATAAACATGTAGGGAGACAATAACATCTCCTTAATATATATATATATATATATATATATATTCCATAATTTATATATATATATATATATATATATATATATATATATATATATATATATATATATATATATATATACTGACCGTGTTTTTATTTGTCCCCATCTTTATTCNTCTCTAGCTGTTTTTCTTTCTTGTAACCCCTTCTTTAATAAACATGTAGGGAGACAATAACATCTCCTTAATATATATATATATATATATATATATATTCCATATTTCCTTCATGAAGGCGGCTACTAGGGTTTCTGTCTCAATGGTGTTGTCCAACTTCTCATTGACCTTCCCTGACCGTGTTTTTATTTGTCCCCATCTTTATTCATCTTCCTGGAGGTGTTTCACTGGTTTGGAGGTCTATTTTCTGCTGTTGTTTTCTTTTGAGTTCTTCAGTTACTGTTCTATTGGTAGATTTCTCTGGTTGTCTCCGCACTGTGTTTGTTGTTGCTATTCTTAATGGCCTCCTTTATTCTCATTTATTTAGACACTAACATCCAATGATCTAAAGCCACTTTTCTTGATGTGATAGGGATGGGGTTTTTGAAACATTGCAAAATGTTGAAAATCTTGTCTTTCCTCAAGATTTTAATGATGTTGCTTTTGGCAAAGGAGATTGCCCCTTTGTGAAATCTTTATGCAGAAAAGGAGGCAAGGTGGCTGCTATTTTTTATGATTAGAAAATCAGTAATTTGGCTGAGGCTCGAAAATTCACCCTGGTGGGTAAATTCTAGTTAAGCCATCCTAAAATGGATGAAATAAGGAAGTATTTTGATGATTTAAAGCTGGTTGGTGCTTGGAAAGTTGGACTAATGGATGGAAGGCATATAATGATTCAATTAGTAAAAGAAGAAGATTATGCAAGGCTTTTTGTTAAACAAGTTCTCTTTTTGGATGACATCTCAATGAAACTGCTGAAATGGACCATTGATT
Source organism: Phalaenopsis aphrodite (assembly GCA_003013225.1). NCBI lineage: Eukaryota > Viridiplantae > Streptophyta > Magnoliopsida > Asparagales > Orchidaceae > Phalaenopsis > Phalaenopsis aphrodite. Next base: position 972,546 of record NEWO01000074.1, read on the forward strand.
TTGATCCTTCAAAGGAACCTCCAATAGTTCCTATATGGTTTAAGCTGCCTAGATTGAAGCTTCAAATTTTCAACCACCAAGTTCTTTTTACTATTGGCACTGCCCTTATAAGATCCACGAAGCTATATGCTCCCACTTTTAAACTGTCTAGACCTTCTGTAGCTAGAATTCTAGTGGAAATGGATATCACTCAACCTGAAATTGATAAAATTTGGTTGGGTACTGCTAACAATGGCTATTCGCAGAAAATTGTAATGGAGAAAAGGCCATTTTATTGTCATAATTACAAGATGTTTGGACACACTTACAACAGATGCTTCAAATTACATCCCAAAAAAAAAGACTTCAACCTCTGGACTGTCCGCTTTCCTTAAACAACCACTTACTTCTCCATAAATGGATCCACCTTCCCCCACCACAAACTTGGCCCAAAACCCTGAAATTGACTTTCTACCTACGTCAAATACCCCAACTTCTGACTGCCCACCCTTTGTGGAAGTCCTAGCTAAAGCTTATTTAGATGGAACCTCTTTTTTGCCACCCTGCACTCTTGCCCCTTCCCAATTTAAAGACCCTCAAGCTGAACCAATTTTCCCTATTGCTGGGGCTGCACTTCCTGTTGAAGGCTCCTCTGAACCTTCCTCTAACTTGATCCCTTTGCCCCCTCCCCTTACCCCTATTGAGGTTCCCTCTTCTCCAGGTGAAGTCCCTGCAGTGTGTTCTGAATTGGGGACAGCTGGTTCGCCCAAAGACTTAACTTTGATTCCTTTATATAAGGATCATACTGACCTTCCTACTTTGCAGTCCAATACTATTAATGTTGTGGATGATAATGTAGTTCAAAATTTGAAATTAGACCTAGAGGAAGAATGGCAGATCAATCAGTCCAAAAAGAAAAAAGAAGCTGATGCATGAGCTGAAGCATAATGCAGCTACCTCTGGAGAATTCATGTCCAAAAGTTTGGAATCTCTTTCTAGAACAAGGAGGAGAGGAAATATGATAAATGATTAACCTACTTTGCTGGAATGTTAGGGGATTGGCACACCCTATGTTACTTAGCAGATTATTGCATCTGAATAGAGTGTACAAGCTTTGGATTATTGCTCTTCAGGAACCTATGGCGTCTAAGCACATGGATAAAATCATTAAAAAATTTTCTGAGTTTCATTTTGCTGCTAGTTGTAACAATAAGATTTGGTTACTCTGCAGGAAAGAAGTTTCTTGGCATATCCTCGTAGATCACCCTCAGTTTTTACATGTATCTCTTTCTATGGCAGGCCACTTTGCTCATGCTACTTTTGTCTATGCTACTAGTTCTCCTACTTGGAGAGTAGAGCTTTGGAAGGAGCTCCTTAATCGGAGCCTTAACACCTCCTCAAAATGGCTGGTTTGGGGAGATTTCAATTGCATAGCTTCCTCTGATGAAAAGGTTGGTGGCAGACCTCCTGATATTAACAAAATGAATTTCTTCTTAGATAATATGCATATGGCTAGACTCTATGATTTGGGTTTCTCTTGCCACAGATTCACTTGGAGAAGAGGTAAAATTTGGGACAGAATTGACAGAGCTCTTGCTAATGATCACTTGCTTAATGATTTTTTGCATACAACTGTCTCCCATTTATCAATGACTGGTTCCGATCATAGACCCCTTATGATCTCCATCAGCAGCTTTATAAACCCCACCAAAACTATTTTCAGATATTTAAATATTTGTTCATCCCATCCAAACTTTATGAATCAAGTCAGTTCTATTTGGGGAAGCTATCACAATAATAATCCTTGGGTGAAATTATGGATTCTACATAAAAGGCTTGCTGCTAAACTCGAAGCCTGGAATAGACAGACATTTGGCAATTTAAACACTAGAGTGGTGGAGGCTGAAGCCATTGTAAATGATTTGGAATCCAAAATCAGTCTTAATCTTAATTTGGAAATTGATCTTTATAATGCTAATGAAATCCTACTTAATGTTATTCACTTGCAGAAACAACTCCTTTATCAGAAAGCTCCTCAAAATTATTTCTTTTTGGGAGACAAAAATTCTAGATATTACCACGCTATCATTAATCACAAGAGGAAATGTAATGAGATACATAAGATCAAAAACTCCAAGGGAGATTGGTTGAATACCTCCTAAGATATTACTGATAATGGTGTTGAGCTTTACCAAAAGCTCTTCAGTAGAAGTGAGGTGGCTAGGACTGAAGTTAAAAGCAATTTTTTTTATCATTGTAGACATTAGACTTCTACTCTCAAGCTTGCTGACATTCCTTCTGAAGAGGAGATCAAGATTGCCTTAAACTCTATTTGATAGCAATAAAGCAGCAGGTCCTGATGGTTTTTCTGCTGACTTTAACAAGTCAGCTTGGAATGTCATTAAATATGATGTTATGGATGTTGTGTAGGCCTTTTTCACTGGTCTTGAACCCATCAAGTATTTCACTTCTTCAACCATTGTCGTCATCCCTAAAGAGACTGTGTGTAACAGATGGGATCAATACAGACCCATAAGTCTCACTAGTGTGATATGTAAAATTATTAGCAAGATTCTGGTGGCCAGAATTCAACGTCATCTTAATAGGATGATCAACAATGACCAAACTGCCTTCATCAAAGGAAGAAGCATTGTGGACATTATTCTTTTAGATCAAGAATTATTCCAAGATTTGGATAAAAGATGCAGAGGAGGAAATCTGATTTACAAATTGGATATTTGCAAAGCCTGTGACACCATTATTTGGGATTTCATTGAGGAGGTTCTTCATGCTAAAGGTTTTAATATAGATTTCATAATCTTAATCAGAAGATGGCTGGAAAATAATTCCCACTCTATTCTCATAAATGGAAAGACCCATGGTTTCTTTACTGCTTCTAGGGGAATCAAACAAGGTGATCCTCTCTCCCCTACTTCTTTTATTATTGTCTTTGACTACCTATCTCTTATTCTCAACCAAATTCCAAACATATCTCCTCACAACCTTTTCAAGCACCACTTAAATATTGCAATCAGCCATCTTTCATATGCAGATGATATTATTCTTTTTTCCAAGGCCACTAAACTTGCTGCCAGACAAATCCAACCCCTTCTCAATGATTTTTTGTTATGCTCTGGACTGTAGCTGAATAAGCAAAAATGTTGTACTTACTACATCAAAAGTGTTAAACAATCTTTTAAATAATGGGTTTATGGTTTTACTGGATTTCAAATCCCACATTCTCATCTGAAATATTTGGGAGTTCATTTACTGAAAGGAAGGAAAAGACAAATCCAACTTGATGAAGTGGTTACTAAGATCCAAGCTAAGCTCACTAACTGGACCAATTCCTTCTTATCAAATGGAGGAAGGATTACCCTCCTAAAACATGTCATGTCTGCCTTCCCCTCATACTTTCTCCAAATGGAAACTATGAAAAAGAGCACTCAGCACCTTCTTGAAACAACTTAACAGATTTCTTTGGTCAGGACTAAGAACACAGAAACATTGGAACAATTAGAACTCCATTTTTTAAGGAACTCATAATTGGGGTCTGGGTTTCAGATGTTTCAAGCATCCACATCTGATTAATTTTTGCAAGTTGTGGATTCATTTCAGAGCTCAAGAGTCCCTTTGGGCTATCTTTTTTAAATGCAAGTATTGTAGAGGTTCACATCCCACTCTTGCTACATCTAAATTTGGAGACTCTAGAATCTGGTCTCATATGATCAAATATAAAGACAAAGCTGAGGACTACTTTATATGGGATCTTGGAGAGGGGAACCTTAATTTTTGGCTTGACAACTGGATGGGGGATGGGAAGCTTGCTGACAAGATTATTGTTCCCTATCCAACTTCTACCAAAGTGTCAGATTTTTGGAATCATAATCGGTGGAACCTTACTGCTTTAAACAACATACTTGATAACTTTACCATTCACAGGATTAACAACATTCCTGTGGATACTTCTAAGAAGGATAAACTTATTTCCAAGCAAGGGGTTTCCCAATCTACTACTTCTTACATTTATTACCAACATCATCAAGGTGAGAACTTTCTCTGGGGGAAACATATTTGAAATAATTTCCTCTCACCCTCTATGTCTTTTGTTGTTGGAGAATCTTCTTTAAATGCCTCCCAACTGATGACATTCTGAAACTGAAGGGACTGAGAGGCCCTTCTTGTTGTCTTCTATGTAAAGGGCAAGAGGAAACAACAGATCACCTTTTTTTCCAATGTCAATTTGTGCAACAGATTTGGTTAATGGTCCTAAAAAATTTATAAGTGCAAACAATCAATCTCACCTGGCAGAAATTTATATCTTGCTGGAATGAATGGTTTCAATTAAAACTTTTGGTGATACCATGTGTGGTGGCTTGGTGCACTTGGATGGCTATAAATAAGGCCAAATTTGATGAACACTTACCACTTCCCTCTAAGGTGGCTGCTAACTGTTTAGCATTTCTGAAAGAAATTACTCATTGGAAAGACTTTCCTGATCTCTTTAAGACCAAATCTTTGGCAAATCAAAATATTTTGGAGCACCCTCTAGTTTTCTGGCTCAAACCTCCTAGTGGTTGGCTGAAAGCCAATACTGATTGTAGTTTTTATAGGTCCACTGCTGGTATTGGAGGTATTTTCAGGAATTCAAATGGTACTTGTCTCTTACATTTCCCGTCTCCTGTTTTTATTGTTGATGCTCTGGAAGCTGAGCCTTTGTCTATCTTTTTGGGCCATCTATATTGCATCCAAGGCCAAATTTCACAACCTTATATTGGAGACTGATTCCAAGGTCATGATTAGCATTCTCCTTAATACCATAACCTGCCCCTGTCACATTCTGAAATGGAAGAGTAGAATTTCCTATAACTCCCAGGGCAATAATCTAAAATTCAATTTTATACATAGAGAAGATAACAGACTTGCTCATTGGCTTGCTCAGGCTGGTGCTGAGGCAGACAGACCCAAATTATCCAAGGAGGTTCCCCCACCATTATAGTTACTTCTTAAGGGTGATCTTTCTAATCTCCCTTTCTGTAGATAGTTGTAATTTGTTGTCTTTTTATTTTGGTATTGCATATATATATGCTCTTACAGAAGATAGTTATATATATGATTAATGTTCCATTTATATATATATATATATATATATATATATATATATATATATATATATATATATATATATATATATATATATATATATATATATGACCCCTTTTGTATTTTCTTTCATTTTGAAGAGAATTTTTCATCCCCCACGCCCTTGTACTGACTCTGTACTCCTCTTTGCTTTCGTAACATGTTAGGAGCCATGAGATGCTCTTTTTTGGAATATATATATATATATATATATATATATATATTTTTAAAATTGATAGAAGCAATCACTTTACCTCAATGTGATGCTCAAAGTGTTTCAAAATTTTTAAATATAAATATTTTTACAAGATGTGGATTGCCAAGAGTAGTCATTACCGATGGAGGATCTCATTTTAGAAATGCAATAATTGCAAGATCGGAGAAAAAATATAATATAGTGCATAAAATTGCAACAGCTTATCGTCCCCAGACTAGTGGTTTGGTAGAAGTATCTAATCGTGAAATTAAAAGAATTTTGAAAAAATGTGTGAATTTTAATAAAATGGAATAGTATGCTAGATTAGATACTACATTATGGGCATATATGACAGCTTATAAGACACCTATAGGAATGTCCATGTATAGATTAATTTTTGGGAAGACTTATCACTTAGTATTATAATTGGAGCGTAAAGCTTATTGGGATATTAAGGAATTGAATTTCAAATTCAATGATACTAATGAGAAAATATTATTGAAATTGAATGAGCATGAAGAAATTAGGAATGAATCCTATGATAATGCTCAAATTTAAAAGGAAAAAATGATAATAATGGCATGATCGGAAGATAATAAAGAAGGAATTTGAACCTGGATAAGAAGTTTTATTATACAATACAAGATTGAATTTATTTCTGGAATAATTTAAGTCTATGTGGAAAGGGCCATTCAGAATTGTAGAAATCTATCCCTATGGAGCTCTTAATATTGAAGATCCCAACACTAAAAGGATATATAAAGTGAATGGTCACAGATTGAAACCGTATTTTAGTGGTCAAAGACCAATTTTTAAAGAAACTGTAATGTTGGGTAACTCAGAATAAATATTGGGAATGTCAGACTGATGACATTAAACTAAGTGCTTTATGAGAGGCAACCCATACTTATCGTTGTTTATTTTGTTTATATGTTCTTGTTAGGAATATTTTATGTATATTGATATATTTTTGTTTCTATAGAATCCGTGTATTTGAGAAATTTGACATTAAGAAAATTTCTAAAAACATATTTATTGACCAATTTTGATGGAAACATTGAGAATTTATTAGATCGAAATCACAATGGTGAAATTTTTTGGAAATGGCGCATCACGTGCCAGATTGGTGCCCGAAGCACTACACTCCATAGAGCTGGCACATGAAGCATCGCAGTGATAAAAATGACTTAAAACTTTCAAAAGAAATTTTTTAGCTAGTTCTTCTCCTTATAACTCCTAAAAATGGATTCCAAAGTTATTTTAGTGGGGAAACGAGGGAATAGTCACTAGTTATTAATTTTTATGGCATCCCACTCTAAAAGTTTTGCTTTATTTGGAATTTTCAACTGGAGAAAGTTTGACAGTTTTTATGCACAGAAGTTACATGATCGATTTCTTATTAAGAACAGGTTAATTAAGAAAGTGGTTTTGTGAATCAAGAATTCAACGCACCGAATACTTAAATAGAAGAGATTATTAAGCAGAGATGCTTAGAAATGCTTCGCTACACTACTACTGCCATAGTTGTACTTGTGGTAAAATATTTATGCAAATCTTTATGGAATCAACCAAGGAATTGTCTTTGTGCAAGGCAGGTTTGTGCAGTTCACTTCTTCAAGTATAAAAAAGATGTTTTTATGATTTAAAGTGTGTCTATTTGCCACTGCATGAATTTTACCTCTACGAGAGATAATATGAATGAACTCTATCGATACCTTACGGATGAGAAGCAAATTCGGAAGCCAGAGATGATGGAAATGTATTTTTTTCTTCATCATTGTTAAATCCTGCTTCTAAGACATGACATTTCTTTATTACATCCAAATTATTTCCCACTAAGAAGATTAGTAAATTAACTAAGGAGAGTGTTATTCTAAACTACAGTATTCAAACTGGAAAAACTTATGGATAAATTTATTTAGGGTTTGATTGTCAATGGATTTGCAAACTGGACTGAGACATCCATCCACGATTTTCCTTCTATTCAGTCAATCACAAGTATCTTATGAGAATTAGGAGAAAGTGCTTCTTCCATTGAAGCCGATGGATTTAGAAGTGAATTGTAACTGTATTGGAATGGGAGTTGAGAATGATATGGATGTACTGATGGACCTAGCATACTAGAATTCATCACCACTTCAACATTACTTCAATTCAAACCTACTTCTCAAAAGGAGTAAGAAAATAAAAAAGAGGTATAGAACCTTATGCATGTAATTGGGAATGTTTCTGAAATGTTGGATCATCTGGATTGAAGATTGAAGGAACGTTTTGAACAAACTTGTCATATTGAAGATGGTTTGGTACAAATGTTCAAGAAACATGCTTGAATTAGGGAAGATTCAACTGATGAATTTTTGATCCATTTACAGCTTTTTTGTACACTACTAATTTATGGGAGATATCTAGGAGGAAGAGAGCGAAGAAGATGGTTGAACTTAATCTATGTACGAAATATTTTGTTTAGTATTGCTTGTTTGTGTTAATATGTTATGTTGAATTGCATTTACTATTATTAATTTGATTTATGTTTGTGTTTAGTATTTAGATGTTTAAATTTTAGTGTTAGGATGTTTTGGTTTGTATTGGATGTTGGAGTAGATGTTTGTTGGCTTAAAAAATAATGTTATTTTTTAATTGCGCGGATTTTATATATTAAAGTGAGTTTTTTGTTGTTCCTAAAAGTTTCGTGTAAGTGTAATGTTTAAATTTTATTATAAATGTTCATTTGAGTAAAATAGAGGATGTATAATGGTAAGTAGAAGATTTCCAAAGAGAATGAAATCTGCCTGAAGCGCCAGTTTACAAAGTGTTGGCACATGATGCATTAGAATTGGCGCCTGAAGCAGCAAATTCTTGAAAATGCCAGATTACCTAAAAAACCATGAAATTGCACAGTAAAACACCTTTTTTACTATTTGGGTGGCTCCTTCCTCTAAATTGTGACCTATGGCTTTACATTGTGTGCGTTAGGTACGATTTCGGAGGCCAAAGATCTTAGATTTTGATCTTCTTTTGGTAAGAGCTTCACTTTAACTTAGAAATTTTTTACTTTCACCATGGATTTTTTTTATATTATGGAAGATCTGAAACTTTAGTTTGTAGATGGAAAATCTTGAAGAAAACTCATGGTGAAAGTTTCCATACCAAATAATTTATCTTGGGGAGTTAGATCTTTGATTTTGTAATTTATTTGGATTTTCATAGAAATTCGAATGGCTCCACGAGTAAAGAGAATAAAGCTGACAGATGATTTTGATGTAAGGAGATTTGTTAATTTCAAACCCCAAGATTATTATAACACTCAAATGGAAGCAAGAAAGTCGATCCACGAACGGGTGTTTGCTAACCTACATGGCGAGATCGAGAGGTGATCAAAGCCAAAAATTGGGAAAGGTTTTGATGTATCACTGCAGTAGTGATTTTACCTATGATTTTAGAGTTTTATGCTAACTTGAGGATTATCACTCACAATCACATCCTTGTGAGAGGTAAGCAAGTTGAATTTTCAAGAGAAAGGATCAAAGTTTTTTATTGGCTGAGAAATGAATTTCATTGCTAATACGATGCATTCGTGATGACTGATTCATCATTATATGAAGTGATTACTTTTCGACTTATGGAAGAGGAGAATGGAAGATTAAAATTAATAAAAAAATTCTTCTCCACTTCCATGATGACTATTCAATCAAAAGTATAACATCACTTCATCTCTGCTAAATTATTGCCAAGAAATCATCTAAATTATGTAATGAAGGAAAGAGCTGTGCTAAACTTCTGCATTCAGAAAGTGAAGGTAGTAGCTTTTGGTGCTCTCATAATTCATCATGCTCGAATTATAACTAGTAGTACTAATGATATTGGTTTAGTTTACCCTGCCCTAACTTTCTCTTTATGTGAGCAATCAGAAGTAGAGTCCCATAGAGATGAGGAAAGCAGCCACAAAATCCTATTGGGAAACATACAGTTCAAAGAGTTGAATCATTTGTTGATTTTAGGAGTGGATGTATTGATTGACCCTCTACATTAGCTGTAGAGGCATCTACATCTTGCTCTACTTCACTTGAGAATATTATGGAGAAGCTTATGATTCACAAATGGATATAGTTAATATGCAGAATCAAATTAGAGAAATTGCAGCAAGAAATTCTTGTAATGATGTGTATAAGTAGAGGAGAGTTCAAAATGATATAGCTTTTGAGGAAGCTATAGTTAGATATCTTAGGGGTGAAAATAATGTGGAATTTCCAACTTGCATTAACTTGGCTCCTTATGCTCCTATTAATGGTGAAGAAGAATATACTGATGAGGAAGGCGATGAGGACTGACATTCTTAGAAGTTTAGTTAGTTTTGTGTGTTTATTTTGATTATGTTGTTATTTGATGTCATTTGAAATACTTGTGGTAAAAACTTCCATTTTGTGTTGTGGACCAAAATTGTAATAATAAGAGTAGTTTTTACATTTTCTGCATTTCTAGTATTTTTTTGTTTTTGTTTCTATTTTTAGTTCTCAACAAATTCTTTACAATATATTATGTTTTGTTTCATTTAGTGCTTTAAAGGCTGAATGTATTTTTAAAGTTAGTACCTGCGGTATAATAGAGCCCAGTTTAATACTCAGAAATCCTCTACAGGTTAGTTTTAGTTTTATGCGTTTAATATTTTCTTTCATGTACTAAACTTTATACTAAAACATTTTTAAATCACTTAAAAACTTAAGTTTGGGGGAAAGAAAAAATTTATTTAAAAAAAAGAAAACTAAATTTTATTTGTTCTCAATTAACTATTGTTTTAAAATTATTTAATATGAAACAAGATATTAATATTTAACTTTAAATGGCTATACTTTTGCTTATGAATATTAAGGTAAATTTATGTAAATTTTTTTAATAATGAAGGTCAACTTTTAAGTTAAAGATATTTGGTAAGAAAAGATAAGACTAAGTTTTTTTATTTATAGTAGAGGAAATTATATTTTTGAGGTATTAAGAATTTTAGAGTTTCATGTAAGAATAAAATAATGAAATTTTATGAAAAATCATAAACTAATAAGAATTTATAAAGTAAACAATAGTGTAGAGTTTTGACTTTAAGAAAAGGATAGTGATGTTCAAAACTATTATTTAAGAAAAGAAAAAAATGGGAAAAAGAAGAAAAAAGAAAAATGAGTGAGGAGAACCTTGAGGAGATGCCTAATAAAAAATTGTCTTCACTTGAATCAACTTAAGGAAAAGGATTTATTACATTTTCTAAACATGTATTGAAGTATTAGTAGTATTACTAGTAAATTTTTCATGAAATTCTTTTTCATATTAATGTTGTAAATATCATTAATATGACAAACTGCAATTTTTCATGAAATTATTAGAGATTCATAAATCTTAAATTTTACTACTAATTATTCTTAGACTTAGAGTTTAAATCTAAGTTATTAATGATATTTCTTAAAGATTACTATTTCATTTGTTAACATAAAGTATAGAAGTTATAAGTTAATATCTATCCTAAGCCATATGCTTTGATGTAGTAAAAGTGTCACTTGAGAACAAGTAACATTTATGTTTGGGGGATTTTGATACACCAAAATAATATGTTATTTTAAGTATGCATTTTAAGCTTATTTTTAGTGATATTGCACTTTAAAGAAAGGTATTTTCATGTTTTTGTTGTAGTTATACCAATTTGAGGCATTTGGAGTAAAAGTAGAATAAAGGATGAAATATTTAGCCACAACATCGAATTTCTGGAATTATGGCGTCTGATGCGCCAGATTGATGCCAGAAGCATCATTTAACAAAGAGCTCATGCTGGAAGCACCAGATTTGGCGCCTGAAGCGCCAATACCTAGAAAACCATGGTCTTAATCAACTTGGTGCATGATGCCTCAGAACCAGCACTAGATGCGCTAAAGATAACCTTTTGCTGATTAAGGAGGTTCGAGACAAATTTTTCCAAAATTTCAAATGGGACACTTGTTCAAAAACCCCTTGGAGATCTAGACCCTTTGAAAGGTTCTTTTATGAAGGGATATGTCACTTTGATCAATGGACATGTCTTTTGAATTTAAAAGGGTTATCTTTTGGATATAACATGTGCGGAAATTTTGAATTCTTTTTGTAAGAAGGCAGCCTTTAATAAAAGAGAGGTTTTTGAGAGTGTGTAAGAGTGGCCTGTAAGGGGCAAGAAAGATAATTTAAGAGACAGAGAAACTCAAGGGCTTGGAGATTTTCTTCAGGGATTGTAAGAGGAGAGGAAATGTGAGAGACTTCTTATCCATTGCACTACTAAGAGAGAATTGAGAGTGCATGTAAGGACAGAAAGGCTTGAAGAGAACTTCTAGTGATTTTCTTGGGAAAGAATGTGAGATAAGATGTGTTCATTTCATAATTTGTATTATAAACTTATTTTTATATGTAAATTCATGTTTTGTCGTATTCAGTTCATGAATTCTAAGCAATCTTCTTTATCCTTCTCCCTACTTTGAGATATGGTTTTGTGAAGAATTGATTTTATTTTATATAATTTTAAATGTTAATAAATTGTGATTATTTGAACTCCATTCTTTTAATATTTTGATCTGTCCAATTAGATTGTTAAAGTGTAATGAGAAACATAAGTTCATAAAGGGCTATGATTTCTACAACATGGTGAGAATAACATTTGATTTCATGGGTGGGGATGTCATCCATGGAGTTAAGTGAAAAAAAATAGTGAAGTATACTTTGTTGAATGCAAAATTGGGGATTTTAAGGTGACAAATTAAAATACCCAATTTGGTCCTCTTGATTTGAAACTAATGCGAGATTATTAGCCCAGAGTGAAGGAGTGGTGGGACCTCTAGAGTGGCAGCCAGTATCCTCTCAGCCTAACTGTGGAATTAGGGACTAACCTTTAGATTAGTCAACGTTCTTTATGTAATGAAAAGAGGGTAAAGAAAAGAATTGCTACTATTTGGCACAAATATATATATATATATATATATATATATATATATATATATATATATATATATATATATATATATATATATATATATATATATATATATATATATTTCCATCAAAGGGCATCTCATGGCTCCTTACACGTTGATAAAGAAAAGCTTACAAAATAGGTAAGGGGGAGGGTTAGTGGATACCCAAACTTTAGTAATCCACACACCACAAAACAACTCCACTCAAAATAACAAAAAATACATGTAACACACAATGTATACTAAAAAGATAAGAATACCCAAAAAAAATACATGTACAACAGCAAAACAAAATAGCAGAGGGGAGCCAAAGTAAAGGACAATATATGAAGTTAGGCTTTGGATGAGGATCCGAATAGATAGGGGACAAGTGACAGTCCCACCTAGTTAGATCTGTCCAATCTCAAGTAAGGGATGTGAAGCTTACTCCCCTCAGGCGTAAGTTGAGGGAAGGAGAGGGGTTAGAAGATAGAGAAACCATTTGTGAATTAGCTCCATCAATGGCAAGGAAATTGGCAGGTTTGTTCTCGTCTCTGTAGACAAAGGAGTATCTCGCATGTAGGTCCTTAGAAAGCATGTTAATCCTGTGTAACCACTACTTTATGTGCCAGGGGTAAAATAGCAGACATAAAATCTATGAAGAGATAAGAGTCGATTTTAACATGATTGAAAATCCACCTATTCATTGTAGCAAGATTTAAGGCCCAGAGAAGACCAACAACTTTAACTTGAATTTCATCTTCAATAAGTGTAGGTGCTTCGAAGTACAAATTGCAATTACCTTTTTGATTTCTAAACAGTCCTCCAATCCCTACTTTATGAGAGGTAAAGCTTCCATCTGTGTTTACTTTAATGAAGGGATGTGCAGGCTTTTCCCACCAGACATTTGTAATCTTGAAGTTTTTCTAACTTGCACAGTTTCTTACTTGGAGAATGTTTGGGAAATTTCTCCATAATATCAGTTTCTTGAGGTAAGCAAGCTAGTTTGACATCACAATCTCAGGGTTGGCATCAATATCTTCACCGTTCACCTTATTCCTAGTAGTCTACAAGAACCAAGTCACAATAAGGGGGAGGGAAGCAAGCGTTGACTTCTTCCAATTAGTTAAACAATCTTTCAGGTTTCCCTATCCTAAGAAAATAGTGTCCAAGTGAAGGTGATGAAGTAATTTATTCCACACATCTCTAGAAAATCTGTAGTTGAAGAAGATATACTGGATTGATTCCAGATTGTTTCTGCCTAAATGACATTTGGAGAGGCCTTTTAATCCTTTTAGCTTCAAAATATCATCAGTGGAAATGAGATCATTGAGAACTATCAAAGCAAAGAAAGCCAAAGAGAGAGTTAAGTACTTGTTCCACAGGAAGTCACTATAAGGGTAGTAATCCCAAGAGAACAGATTATTATAAATATCTTTGGTGAAATTGGATTGAGTTCTGGCTTTTATAGTGGCTCTATCTTTCTATTTCTTGTTAAACTAGATCTTAGAAATCTCCCTCATATAATGGTCCCCCAAGTGCTTATTTAGGAAGTTCTCAGACTAGCACTGGCCATTCCAGCAGTCTTTCACCAGTAAATTCCAATCTTGGGTTTCCAATAAAGGGTCTAGAAACTCAGTGGAGCACCATTTGTCCAACCAGAAGTTTATGTTTCCTTCACAATCTATATACTCTTTGTAAAAGGAAAGGATAATTTCTTAAATTTGAAGTCTTTGTCACAAAAACTTTGTTTAGTTTTCGTAATTTTACGTTTGAATTTTTAGCAATTAGTTTAATTAACTTTGCCTTTTCACTACATTTTAGTTAGTATTCACTCTATTACTTTATATTCTAATTTAGCACTTTAGATTATGATCTTAAGAATTTACTCGTAGGCATTTCCAACTTCCCTGTGGGATCAATATCTAGGACTCCATTAAAGCCATTTATTACATGAGTGATATGTATACTTGCTTTATTTTTTGGGGATTTGGCAGTTTAAAGATTTTAGAAAGATAAAACTATTTTTATTAAAGTTCTATTTATTGTGATTAATTTTCAGATTTACTATTGTATATATCATATGTATTTTGTAATATTAAAATTTTACACTCATTAATTTAAATTATTGTCTATATGGGATCGGTTTGATCTAGTATTTTCAAAAAATTAAAATATTACTTTCCAAAATTTAATATATATTACATTAAATGAAACACCTCTTTTCAACAATGAAAAGGCAATCACATGTTCATGATTCTGATGCAATTTCTGTTTTGACTTCTTAAGTTGCCATGCTATCAAGGAAATTAGACCAAATTAGAATGAATTTATCTCAAACACCCCCTGTGTTTGAAGAAAATCATTAATACAAATTATAGATTCTCAATCATTAGATGAGACTTTAAATGCAAAAAATCATCAACCAATTAACAATTATTCTAATTATGACAACCCTGATTGGAAAAATCACCCTGAATTAAATTAGAATAATAATTCTAGTGGTGTGACCCAACATGGGGAATAATCAAGAAAACTCATTGGTGAACTGGAACAACAATGAAAGCAGAAACTATAGACCTTATTATCCTCCAGTATTTAATAATAACCCACAGATTAAGGAGAAGAAGTTGTTTATAGAAGAAGTGGTATTACAAATGAGTAATTAGTTACCTAATCAAGGAGCTATAATTTGAAGTATTGAGAATAAAATTGGACATGATGTTAATGCCCTCAGCAATAGGCCTCAAGGAACTCTTCTTAGTAACGCTGAAATTAATCTTAAAGATCAGATTAAAGAGCAAGTTAACGCTGTCTAACAAAGAAGTGGATTAGAATTGGACACTAAAGTTTGAAGAGAGAATGAAGTTGTGGAAGAGGGGAAGCAAATTGAAAAGCTCGAGGAAAATAATCCTCAGGGACTTAGAGAACCCTTCTTCTTCAATTAAGATCAATTTAGTAAAGCTAATGTTAAGCAATGTAAATTTTCCCTTAGAGACTTAGACAACAAAAGTTGAATAAACAATTTCCAAAATTTTTAGAAATAATTAAGAAGCTAACCCTTAATATTTCATTCACAAAAGTGCTAGAACAAATGTTAAGAAATGTAAATTTTATGATGGTTATTCTTAATAGGAAAAGAAAGTTTATAGGGGATGATACTATTGCACGTAGTGAGGAGTGTAGTGCTATAATTCTAAAAAAAGCTTCCTAAAAACTTATGTGAGTGAGTTTTACTTTAATATTTTTATAGTTTTTGTTTTATAAATGCAATAGTGAAACTTTAGAATGATTTTGAATAACTTAGGCTAAAACTAAAATGTAAAAATATTTAGCAGTCAAATTTAAGGATTTTGATTTCCTATTTATTTCAAGCATATTGTAATTTTTCATATTAATGATACTTAGAAAGAATACATGAAAAGGAATAACAAGAGAGCTTTACTAGTAAGGATGCTAATACATCATAAATAAGCTTCAAAATGTAATTAAGTCTCATTTCTTAAGATGATTTATGTAAAGGAAATTTTTAATTAGGCATCTTCCCAATCTTCTCCTCACATATAATTTCCTTTTTGATTTTATTATTATTTTACTCTTCTTCTCTTTTTCTTTCAGGATCATTTTCAATCTTTTCTTTCTCTTTTTCTTTTAGGATTACTTTCAATGTTTATCTCTTTTTCTTTCAATTGTATGTTTTGTTGCTTTGTACTTTTAAAGATCTTTCATTATTTATTTTCTTTCAGGTACAATAAAAATAAGTGCTAAGTAGTAGAAAATTTTAATTAAGGATAGATATATCATGAAAATTAGCAATGTAAAAGACTACTCTAACACATATCTACGTCTAAGTAAAAGAGTGATAAAAGTAGCAGTGAAAATAAACAAAGCAACAAGACATACATAAACAACTCAACATGAGAAATATCTAAAAATCATAACTACTACAGAACAAAAAACAAAGTCTAATCCTATTTCTCCTCATCATTAACATCAAAATCAAAGGGATATCTTCATCCATAGACATGCGACTCTCAAAAGGTGCAAATTGAGGGAATATAGGAAATTCAACAGACTGATCTCCCTTCTTGAATTTTACTAAAGTTGCATCATAATCATCATCATCATAATCATTTTTTCTCCTCACAAAATCCACCATTTGATCAAATTTTTTTCCATATCTTCCATATGACACTGCATCAAAAACATATCACTTTGGTGTTCCAAATATCTCTTACTCAACACATCCCAAAAACCAGATGGAGGCCTAGTAGTAGTAGAAGTAGAAGGTCTAGAAGTAGAAGGCCTAGAAGTAGTAGCAGAAAGTGCACTTTGAACTCAATCTCTAGGTCATCCATGCATATTAACCTCACTTTTGGTTGAGGTCTAGTCTTTCCTCTTTAGTAGCCTAGGGCCTAGCCATAAGACTTTCTTGTTGACTATTCCTAGGGGACTGGAAAAGGAATCCTCACCATTAGAAATTCTAAGCTCTTCCCTGCTCAACTTAAAGTTCTACATGTTGGTCCTAACCTCTAACACATAGAAGGTGGGGTCAGTATGGAGGAGCTTAAGAGGAGTTTCCCATAGGGCGATCAAGCCTTAGGACTAACCCTGGGTGGTCTGGTCTTGATTAGGCTAGCTTGCACACACTACATATTTTCAAATAGCTAAAACCCTAAGACCCCTTGATTTGGTCTCTTGACTCCTTTTGGAAAGCTCATATGGATAGACCCAAATACCTAGCCTTCGGCTAAGAGAGTTAGGACCAACACATTGAACATCCAAAATAAATCCTTATATGACTCCTATTAGTTTGACATCATGGCTTACTTGCCCATCGTAGCCCAAACTTCCACCAAATTACCAAAATACCCCTAAACCCTATATTTTGCCAAAAAATCCCAAAATATCCCAAAATACCCAAATTTATACAAGATTCATATCAAATTATTTCCCACTATACAAATTAATCAAAATCACTAAATTCTCAAAACGCCCCCAAAATTGCCAAAAAATCAACAAAATGCCCCTCGTGACCGAAAAATCCCAAAATTCCAGAAACTCATAAAAATTCTTAAATCATCCCAGATATTCTCAATTTCAATTTTGAACCATCACATTGACCTAATTTGAGCAAATTGACCCATTTTAACCAAAATTCAAAAATTGCCATTCAAGACTCAATTTCCTCAAATTAGCCCCATTTTCAAACATAATGACCACACTCTTGCCCAATTTCAATTCCAAACAGAAATTCAACATCCCTAATACCAACTAAACCAATTACAAACATAATTTGACCCAATTGTAAGCTTAATTTTACCCAAATCAAAAAACCCCCAAATTTCCCCCAAATTAGTCATATCCCCAAATGTCACCAAATTAAAAGCCATATGCCCAAAATTTCCACCTAATTTCTTCTAAAAATAATTAATGACAATCAGACAACCAAATTGAACCATTAATTGGGCCATATCTAAGCTCTAGGCTAACCTAAAACCAAGTCTAACCCAAACTCCCCAAGTTGACCCTATGTCCAAATCCCCTCAAATTGGCCTTCCAATTAAATTCAAAATTACTTGAGATCCTTTCAAAACTCTTCATGACATATCACTACACCAAATTAAACATTTAATTTACCGAAATTTATTCCCAAATTTATCCCTAATTCTAAAATTCAAGCCCTTAAGTCATTCAAAATGCCCATGATTCAATTAAAAGCCCACATGACAATTTTTCTCCTCATCATCCATTAAATCAAGATCATTCCCTAAATTTCCAATTCATGCCAGAATCATTCCATATTAAGCCTCATGAGAAAAAACCATTAAAATATTCCATAAAATCTAAAAATCCTTTTCATGCAAATTGACAAAGACAAGGACAAGCCATGAAGCCATCCCTAAGCCGTAGGAGAGCCATTTGAGCTTTTGCCACCTCCCCACACTACTAACGACAAAAGGAGGGGACACTTTCAAGCTCCCTTAAAAAAGTTTTTAAACTTTTTAAAGATAAACTCTAATCAATGTTTAACCAAATCTAATGGATGAGGAATTCTCCACACCATTTCAGCTAGCTCACCTGACCTTGGTCAGCCATGGGGAGCCACCCAAGCCCATTCCAATGGGGCTAGACCCATGGTTGACCCAACCTAGCCCAATAACCTCTATTTCAATTAATAAAATTTACACATGTCAACCCCAAATTGACTCCACCATGACCTTGCCCTGCCCTCCCTGAGCAAGATGGTGACCCCTCCCTGGTCGTTCGACCACCTTGGTTGCAGGAAAACTTAAACTTGAAAGCTCCACCAAGAAATAAACCCAAATTTTAAACCCATAAAAGTGGCACCAAACCAATTTACCATTGGTACCTTTCTACCCTCCACCTAGGCAGCATCCCAGCCTCCTCAGCCTGGTCTGAGAGCCACCATGGCCCCTCCCATTTGAATGCCCCTTCATAGACATAAGGTGAGTTGTTAAATTTCTTAGGGAGACCCTGGAAAACTTTTCCCAGAGCTTCTCCCAGCTTCAATGAGTGCAAGCCATCTATTTTTAGCCACTCAAGCCCACTTCCTGAGCACAATTTTGGAGTTCAAAAATCAACTTAAACTAAGACATAATTCCCCACAGCTCTACATTGCACCAAAGTCAAATTAATTGCACCCGTACCATCACATAAGTGAAATAAGATGATCCTCCATAAAAGCCCCATCTCCACACTGCCCTAGCATAAAATTTGATCAACACCCAAAATCAGCCTTGATCGAAATAAAGTTAAGGCAACTCAGCACAGCCTAAAGATTCGATTATAAGCTCTATGGACTCAACTCAAGCTTTTGAAGGCACCCAATTGAGGCCAAACATTTAGGGAAAAGTATTTAACTTTCTCCTCAAACTGAGCCTATTTTGATTTTATACGTTCACAAACTTGGTTTAAGATTTCAGTAGCCATATGGATGTGTTATCCTTATCTAGACACGTCTTTAGAAACAAACCAAAAGAGATTTAGTTTAGTATCGTGCAAGATATTAAGGTTAGAAGGTGGACGGATCACAGATTGGGGGACTTGGGGATGAAGAAAGGATGTCGTCCAATCACACGTGTATCATTTGGATGGCTGAGATCACGTTGAGCTAGCCAATGGTACATGAACAACTCGTCGAGTCAGCACTGACTCAGATGGAGGCACCGAACGAGAAGACGCTGCATGGAGGCTTCGAAGATGCTAAGGATTGTGGGTCGTCTTCTGGTTTAAATAGATAAATAAGAATTTTCTTGAATTATTTAAATCCTGGAAGTTAAAAAATCCATATCATGGTATACAAATACCACAAAAAAAAATAAAAATACCTTCATGCCCAGTGAACAGAGGAGAATAATGTGGAAATGATTTCATATATGTTAGATTAATGTATGATTTTTAATTAATTAATCAATGTATTTATTATTTAAATTATTCATTTGCATGGACATTTCACCATGACTTAATTTTTAGGGCTTTAGCTCATTCTGTCCTACGGGATATTCCCATATTTCTTAAAGGTCAGGGGAGATCTCTAAGCAAAAATCTCTGTTTTTTAATCATGTCATGCTTGTTTTGGTAAACTAATTATAATATTTAAAATATTAATCATAAAAAATACAAAATTTTTTTTGGTATGTTCACTGTGGTTAGAGGACCCTAGAAAAAATACAAACTTAGTTTAACTAATTAAGAATAACCTTAACTGCCACCAACCCTTAAAAATGACAGAAAACAAAATTTGAGTAAATAAAAATTTAAATGGCATCAAAATCATTCTTCACTATAATTTAATAATAGAGGAGCTCCCCATAAAAAAACAATTTAATTGGATTTAATTTGACCAATAAAATTGATTAATTAAGTGAAATTATATTTCTAGCAAAAAAATAAATATAATAATTAAAAGATAACTCAAAAAATCACCAAATTTGTTTTAGGAGGTCCTTATGACTAGAGGAACCTAATAAAAATAAAAAGTGGAATTAAAATAAGTACTTCATTTTTTAGGCTACTTTTAAGTATTTAAATAAATAAAAATTAATTAAAAATTAAAAAAATATGAATTTATAAAAACACACTAAAATGTTGTGTTTAGCTTCCTAATCACTTAAAACCAGTTGAAATAACTTTTCTAATTTTTTAAGTGAAGATATTAATTTTTAAAGGCTTAAAATGCATTTTCTTTAATTTTTCACTAAAATAAGTTCAATAATTAAAAAATAAACTATACAAGTATGAAATTTGTTTCTCTGAATTCCCTAGACTCAGAGAAATTTAAGAAAAATATAAAATCTAATTTTGCACTTAAATACTATTTTATGTTTAATTAATACTCAAAATTAAAAAAAATAATTCTAATAATTAAATTAATCCTCTAAAAATCTTGAAAATTAGGCCAAGTGGTCCTCTTATCTAGGTGAACCTCATGTATTTTTCTTAAGGATAGAGGTTTTGTTTTGGTTGGGTTATTAAATTTTCATAAACAAATTCCTATTTTTCCATTAAACCAATTATAAAATTAAATAAATTTAGAAAAGTCATATTTTTTTCTCTAATGTTTTAACTAACCCATGAGTGGGGTAACTTAAAAATTTAAATTCATTTGAGTTTGATTTAATGAATTATGAAGTGTTAAGGCCTTAAGGGTAAAAGGGTAATTTTGGAATTTAGGCTGTAATTAATACTTAGGCCTAACCAAAGGGTAAATGGGTAATGAATGAGCTTAATTGAGATGTCTTGATGATTGAAACATGAAAGGGATAAATGGTAGCAACCAATATCAATTTGTTCTCATTAAGGATAAATTTGTAATTTCTCAAATTAAGGAAATTTGGAAGAGTAATTAAATAAGAAGATATTAAGGTGAGGGGTTTGACTTTGGAAGATTATACTCCACTAACTTAAAACCCCAACTAATGGCTCTAGAAAGATGTATGATTCTTGATATGGATTAAGAGTATAAACATTTAAAACTTTTCAATAAAATTAAAAATCTACCCATTAAGTTTTATTGGCTTAGTAGTGAACTAGCCTTAATAAAAATCTTGTATAATGATTTTTAGAAAATGACCTATAATTAATTGAAACTTTTTAAAACACGACAAGCCCATCTTTAAAAATCATACCGGCTAAGTCCCTTAATTAAACCAAATTGCCCTTAAGTGTCTTTACACGTATAATTCGTAAGTGAAACATCAAGTGATAATTACCCCACTTAAAGAGATAATCAAAACATTAGGGTTCACTGAACATATGAGTAAGAATTGTGGGGAACCATATGGCAAACATAATAAGTCCAAAATGAACTCGAGACGATTCGAGAGATTGTGAAATGTCTAGGGTTACACTCAAGACCTCTTCATAATTCTTTAAGAATCTCGGAGGACACTTAGGCATATTGTGAGTTGCTTAATGGAAACATCCCCATAGATGAAAAAATTGGACCCACCAAAATATGACATAGGATCTGGTAGACATACCTCAAATTTATGCTCTCTTCTTTTCCTACAAGCACATTTTAACTCCTGCAAAATTATTTATATACATGTCTTGCAAGTACTGACTTTTTAGGTGGAGGCACAAGAATATTGGACAGGTACACAGTTAAGTTATTGCATTGTAATTTACTTTTATTTATCTGCACCTCTTGTTTCTTGTCCATAAATTTTCATGTTAAACAACAAGGTCTCCCAACATGTCAAAACTGAAACTTTTAAGATAGTCACAGGACTAAAAAAAAACATAAGTAATCAAAAAATAATAAAATCCACTGCCACAACAGTCAAAATATAAGACAACTGAAAATTTAACCACAAACAAAACAACAAAACAAAAAAAAATTGCAACTAAATTAAAATGTCTTTATCTGATGATCGGGAATCCCTTGGAGAAGGTAACATATGGTTGCTAACGAGATTTTCTATGGTCTAAATGAAAGTATGGAACTCATTGAGTTGAGTTTAGTAAATTCTTTTGGACTAAGTGAATCCGAAAAAAATACTGGTGTCGGAATGAGGGAAGCATGGGATCTAACCAGTGTCACTCTAATCAAATTTAACATACCCCATGATATTTAAATAATCATATCCTTTGGAAACATTTGAATTGCATCATAACTTGACACATTAGAAAACTTAAACTCGCTACGATGAGGAGGTTGGACCTAACTCTGTGGACAACCTTCTTCAATAACAATCTGTAACAACACAAATATCTACAACAACAAGAGGATCTAAAACAGCATATCTTTTCCTAGAATTAAATAACAAGCCATAAGATTTCGAAGTTGTCCAAATAGTGTTGAAAAATCATTGGATCTAAGTAAAGCCATACAAAGGCCTAAAGATGAATTAAGGATTTATGTTGCACTAGGCGACAACCTTGAAATTTTATGGTTTATTATTTAATTCTAAGAAAACATATGTTGTTGTACATCCTCTTGCCATTGTAGAAGGCTACCCACAATGTTAGCTCCAAGGTCCTCGTCGTAGTGAGTTTAAGTTTACTAATGTGTCAAGTTGTGATGTCAAATTAAAATATTTTTTAAGGTTATGGTTATTTAGATATCATGGGGGATATTAAAGTTGATTAGAGCGACACAGGTTACGATCCCACGGTTCCCTCGTTCCAACACCACTATTTTCTTTGAATTCATTTAGTCCAAACAAATTTACTAAACTCAAGGCAATGAGTTCCACACTTTTATTTAGACTGTGGGAAATCTCATTAGCAACCATAGGTTACCTCCTCCGAGAGATTCCCGATCATACGATATATAAGTTTTAATTTAGTTGCAATTTTTATATAAGTTTTAATTCCCGATCATATCAATTTTTCTAGTTCCTCCACATGAAATATTAGCTTTTGCAACATGTACATATTTTAGAAACAAATTTAAATTACAAGAGTAGATGAAGGTGTATTTAAATGATCTCAAACTTATGACTTATTGAGTCTCGAAAGATCTTAGTGAATGATTTTAGAACTAAATATAGCTGGTTCAATTTGCCCTTCAAAACGTCCAGGATATTTCAAAGTGTTCAGGGAATGACCCTAAACTACTTTAAAGATTTCTTAAAACAATTGAGTTCATTTTGAACTTATCATATTATTCTATTAATCATCTTAGGACAAATTAAAATTACCATACTCTTGATGAATCTTGACATTTTAATCATTTTGAGGAAAAGGTACTCAATTAATCAGTTGATATTTCATTTAAAAGTTATATGAGTAATGGCCTAAGGCAAGTTTAGGTTGTTAAAGGTTTTGTACCCACCACTAAGGTTAGGCTTACAATGCTTAGAAGTGTTCATCATCGATCATGTTATCCTTCTAAACCCCATTAAATGTTTTCATATATCAAACCTAGATCACTACCAAGCCCTTAACAATCTTAATGGGAAAAAAGATTAGCAAATGTTAGAATTTTAAATTATGTAATATGGATTTTGATTAAAATATCAAACCATCATTAATTATGCACTTAAAATAAGTTACATATCATCTCCCTAATTTAAGCCCATCACTTGAGAATCATCTAACTTTTTATTAACTTCCATGTCTTGATAATTTAACAAATTTGAATTTTGTTCTTATCATGGAAAGGTGGCAGGTTGGTTTCTACCCTTTTACCCATTATGCTTCAATCATCCAAACATATTCTTTTGGATCATAATTACCCATTCTTCCCTTTGGGTAATTCTAAATTTTGATTAAAACACCAAAATCTTAAAGTATCACTTTGCTCTTAGGACTCTCCACCTCATAACTCATTAAGCATAACTCTAGTGACTTAAAAGATTTTCGAGTACCGTGCGCTTGGGGCAGTTAAAACATCATAGGAGAAAATGTGGTTTTTTCTAATTTATTTATTTAATTTAAATAACTATTTAAACCTAAGAAAATAGGATTTTAAAAATTAATTTATTTAAATGATTATAATAAAGTTTTTGGTTTATGGAAAAATTATTAGAGGTTCCCTCAGGTCAGAGAAAACACTTAGGAAAAATACCATGGTTTTTCAAATCAAATTTTAAAAATTATTTAATTATTTATTAACTTTAAAAGAATATTATAATTATTTAAAAAATATAATTTAATTGCAAAAAGTTATTTTTATATTTTCACCAAACCTCTCTAAGCTCAAAGAACTCAGAGAAAACATTTTTTTTATATTTTTTTAAGATTCTTAATTTACTTATTATAACTTTTTTTTAATGAGAAAATAAATAAAATACATTTCATACCTTTAGAAATTTTATTTTTAAATTAGAGAAAAATATTTTAATGAGTGCCAAGTGATCAGGAAGTAATTAGACACATTTAAATTTTTTTTTTGTTTTTGAAATTTTTAACTATTTTTCATAATTTTTAATTTAAAATGTAGCTCAAAAATCAAGTATTTTATGAAAAATAACTTTTATTTTTCATAAGTAATTTTGATCACAAGGAACTCGGAAAATAATTTTTCATAAATTCCCTAAGTGTATTTAATTTAATATAATTATTTTTGTATAAAAAAATCATATTTCTTTAAAAATTAACTTTAATGCTTAAGTTGAGTTAAATAATTTTAATTTTTTACAGCGGGTTAACGTGATTTTTATGCACAGTAAGGAATTGATTTTGTCAATTTTTTATTTGTATTTAATTTAGTTATTAAAATAAGATATACACACTTAATTAATTACATAAATGTACAAAATTATTCAAACCATCATATTATTTTTCCTAAGCTTCTCTGACCACTAGAAACCTACTAAAATTTATCCCATAATTTTCCAGGTGGTATTTTAATTTATGTAATTAATTAAAGCAGAAATAGCCATCTTAACTTGAAAATTAGGGTTAGAGGCACAAAGATGTCCTCTTACCTTCAAAAAATCAGATAAAATAGCATTTGTAATGAGGAATAAACTTTAAAAATTTTGAGCTATGGTGAGCAATGTTTAGCCATAATGAATTGAAATACCACAGAGATTATTTAAGTAATTAAAAATCAAAGAGTAAAAAAATAAGTTATATTTATGTTCCACATTATTATCCTTTGTTCACTGTGCGAGAGAGTATTTTTAATTTTTTAATGATTTTTCTTTGCAAAGATATAGAATTTTAAAGTTTTGGGATTTAAATAAATTCAGAAAATCATAATTTTCTACATAAACACGTGGCACCACTTCATCCTTGTCCACTCCAAAGTCTCCACACGACACTCTGGTATTGGACGCCACCAACCACGGAGCTTCCTTTTCAACCTGCCTTTTCGTTTCATTGTCTCGTCTAATGCAATTTCCTCCATTCTTTTAATACATGGCTTATTAACCTACCGCCCCATAAGCCGTCCACACTAAAACCTTAATATCTCGCTCGATACTCAACCAAATTTCTTTGGGGTTGTTCTTATAGATGCATCTAGTCTAAGAGAACTCATCTGTACAGTTAATCAAATCTTAAATCAAGTCTATGAGCATGAAAACTAAAATAGGTTTAGGTTAAAGGGAGAGTTCAATACCTTTGCCAAAGAGGTGTGGCATTGATTGGGTGCTTCCAAAAGCTTGAGTTAAGTCAAGAGAGCTCCAAGATGAAACCTTGGTCCGTTGTGAATTGCTTAGGTACAATTTTAACCAAGGTCGATTTTGGGTGCTAGTCAAAGTCTATGCTAAAATTGTCTGGTGATGGGACTTTTTTGGGTGATCTTCTTCTTTCACTTAGGGGATGGCGTGGGTGCATTTGAATTTGGTGCACTGTGGAGCTATTGAGGATTATGTCCCAGTTCGAGCTGATTTTTTAGATTTAAAATTGATCTCAAGCAGTAGGGTTGAGGGCTGTAAGATGGTTGTGTTGAACTCAATAGGTTTTGAAGAAGCTCTAAGAAAAATTTTCCATGGTTTCTCCAAGGAATTTCAACAACTACCCTCTTGGCCATGAAGGGGGCATTTAAATAGAGGGGATTGGAGGCTACAATAGGTCTAACCAGTGGGTGGTTCAGGTTGCTTAAGTGGAGGGAAGAGGGGTGAAAATCCAATTGGGGTGAGCCAGCTTGGTTGGGTGTAATTTTGAGTTTAACTTCCTTGCTCCTCCTTGGTCATGGTGTTTTTCGGGATCCAAGGTGGTTAGCCAGCTAGGTTCAGGTCACCATTTGGTCAGGGGGATCAAGGCTCAATTTTTGTGAAGTCAATTTAGGTTGACCATGTGTAAAGGTGTTGTATTAATGAGGAATGGGCGTGAACCTATTTTTTGGTCAATTTGGGTTAAAGCATGAATTTGGGTTGGGCTCACCCACCAAGGCTGGTTTGGGTTGGAAAGGAAATCATTTGCCTCAACTTAATTAATGAATATAGGTCTCTATCTAAAGGATTTCACTGAGCATGGGCTAGAGTATGTCATTAAAAGGGTCAAAACCTTTTAAGGAAGCTTGAAAGTGGCTCCTCTATTTTCCATTAATATCATAGTGAGGTGGAAAAGACTCATATGGCTCACCTATGGCTTGAAAATGGTTTCATGGCTTCTCCTTGGCTTGGTCAATTTGCATGTGAAATTTGTTTTTGGATTTTATGGGATATTTTGATGGTGTTTTTCATGAAGCTTAATATGGAATGAATTTGGCATGAACTAGAAACTTAGGGAATGATTTTGAATAAATGCATGATGCGAAGAAATTTCATTGCATGTGGGCTTTGGATTTTGTCTTTTGAAATTAATTATGGTGGGCTTGGGCTTTTAAAATTGTGGGTGAATTTGGGCTAAAATTTGGGTTATTTAAATATTTTTATTTGGGGCAGGGCAATATCATGAATAGTTTTGAAAGGATTTAAAGTGATTTTGAATTGAATTGGAAGGCCAATTTTGGTCAATATTGACATAAGGTCAAGACTTGGGTGTGGTTGAAATTTAGCTTCCAATTTGATTAAATTGGGTTTATATTTGGTTTCAATTAGTATTAGGGGTGTTGAATTTTTTTCTGGAATTGAAAATGGGGAAGATTAAAATTTGCTTGACATTAAGTATAATTTGTGGAAGCTGGGCTTTTAAGGGCAATTTGGGGCTTCTGGTCAAAATGAGCCAATTTGGTTAAATTGGGTGAAGGTTCAAATTGATTTTATGGACAATCGAGATTATTTTAAAATTTTTGGGATTTTTTTTTTATTTTTAAAAAATTTAGGACATGATGGGTATTTTGGTAATTTTTTGAAATTTTGGGATACTTGGGGAATTTGGTGATTTTGGTCAATTTGGTTAGTGAGGAATGGTTTGAAATGACATTTGAAAAAAAATTGGGTGTTCTGTGCAGTTTTGTGAATTTTTACAAAAATAGGATTATAGAGGTATTTTGGTAAATTTGATGAAAGTTTGGGCAAGGATGGGCAAGTAAACCATGAAGCCATGCCAAACTAATTGGAGCCATATGAGGATTCATTTTGGATGTTCAATATGCTGGTCTTAATCTTTTTAGCCAAGGGCTAGGAGTTTGGGTCCACCGATATGAGATTTTCCAAAGGATTCAAGAGTTTAATTAAGTGCAAGTGATCTTAGGGTTTGGGGCATGTGAAAAAAGTGTAGTGTGTGCAAGCTAGCTTAACCAAGACTAGACCACCTAGGGTTAGTCCTAAGGCTTGACCGTTTTATGGGGTCTCTCCTTGAGCTCCCCCATTTTGGCACCACCTACTAAGTGCTAGAAGTGAGGACTAATATGTGAAATTTCAAGTTGAGCAAAGAGGAGTTTATGATTTCTTATGATGAGAGTTCCTTTCTAGTCCTCTAGGAATATTCAACAGGAAAGTCCTATGACTAGACCTTAGGCTAGAAGTGAGGACTAATATGTGGAAATTCAAGTTGAGCAAACAGGAGTTTATGATTTCCTATGATGAGAGTTCCTTTCTAGTCCTCTAGGAATGTTCAACAGGAAAGTCCTATGACTAGACCCTAGGCTAATAAAAAGAAAAAACTAGACCTCAACTAAAAGAGAGTTGAACATACACACAAACACTATTAAGCAAATCGACACGTGCAAACTATTACAAAATCAATAACAAGTTAAAGTAGCATGCATAGCACATTATTTACTAAAGTAAACACACAAAAAGCACAAATACTAGAATTCTAATCTAAGGATCAATCCTTGTTGATCTCGTTCTTGTAATCCTTCTCACATGCTAAACATGTGCGATTAAATGTGTAGAAGACAAGTGCATGAGGAAATTTCATAGTCATCTTTACATCAATCCATTTGTTCTTGATATACATGGATACCTGAAAATCTTGATAAACAGCGAAGTGGTCAGATTGAAGCTTTATCTGTGACTCCAAGTGCTCATAGTGTGATATATCTCATGCAACTTATTCTGTAAATTAAAATGCTCCTATCAATCTTCCTTAATTTGGTCGTCACTTCTTCCGAACATAGTGCTAAGAACCTACTGAAAAAGGTTTTGGCATCATTGTGAAAAAAACTTATTTCTAATGGACATTCCAGTCTCTCTACTCTCCATCACTTCAATTCTTCTTTTCTTTGATGAAATTTTCAAAGGTATGAAGATTAGGGATGAAGGCTAGGTAGTTTTAAAGAGAAGTCATGGAGGAAAACTGCTTTGGGTCGGTTTTCCCATGTCTAAAAACTATGGTGCCTAGGCACCGATTTTTGGCGCCTAGTCTCCAACTTCATAGGACTGTAGAGATTAAGCAACAATTTTGATGCCTAGGCGCCAGTGTCATAGTGAACACCGATTTTTCTGACGTCAAATTTCATCAAATTTCAATCATGTTTAATACCTTTAAAAGTGTTAAAAAGTGCTACTAAAGCAAAGGATGGTCACGATAATACTATAATAACAAACATAAATCAAATAAATAGACTATGGGTTCCCTCCTACAAAGTGTTTGGTTTAACATCGTCAGCCCGACGTATTCAAACGTTTTACTCGCATAGATCCAACATCAAAGTATCTTTATATTAGGACTTGTTGTCTGCAATGTAAGGCTTCAACCTATGTCCATTTACTTTAATTACATATTTAGTTTTTGGAACTTTAATCTCCACAACCCCATACGAATAAAATTTAGTCACAATAAATGACCCCATCCACTTGAACTTAAGTTTTCTGAGAAATGATTTTAATCGTGTATTTTCTCATAAAACATCTTGTCTAGGCTCAAAAATCTTTCTTAAAACCCCCTCATCATGCCAAAATTTCATCTTTTCTTTATAAATTTTAACATTTTCATAAGATTCATTACTAATTTTCTTGAGCTCATTTAATTGCAATAATCATTTTTGTCCAGCATCCTTTAAATTTTAATTAATTTCTTTTATCACCAAGTATGCTTTATGCCCTAACTCAACTGGTAAATGATAAGCTCTTCCAAATATGAGCCTATATTGAGACATTCCTATAAGAGTTTTAAAAGCAGTCCTATAGGCCCATAATGTAGAATCAAATCTATTAGACCAATCAGATCATTTAAGATTTATAGCTTTCTCTAATTTTTTTTATTTCATGATTTGATACTTCTGCTAATCCACTAGTCTGAGGGTGATAAGCTATGGCAATCAAATGTATAATTCCATTTTTTCTAAGTAATGTGTCAATTCTAAAATTTTTAAAATGGCTTCCCCCATCAGAAATGATCACACTTGGCATTCCAAATCTAGTAAAAATACTTTTGTTTAGAAATTTTGCAACACTTAGGGCATCACAATGAGGCAAAGCTTTCACTTCAATCCATTTAAACACATTTTCCACTCCTAAAAAGATATCACTTTTTTGCTAAAGAAGGTACAAATGGTCCAATAAAATCTAAATTCCATACCTTAAAAATTTCCAATTCTAAAGTATAATTTTGGGGCATTTCATCTCTTTTAGAAATATTTCCTTTTCTGTGACATTGATCATAAGTTTTCACATAATTATTAACATTCTTAAATAATGTAGGCCAATAAAATCTAG
The DNA here is from genome assembly GCA_003013225.1 of Phalaenopsis aphrodite. Taxonomy (NCBI): domain Eukaryota; kingdom Viridiplantae; phylum Streptophyta; class Magnoliopsida; order Asparagales; family Orchidaceae; genus Phalaenopsis; species Phalaenopsis aphrodite. The sequence continues at coordinate 1,002,788 of NEWO01000074.1, forward strand.
AGTGTAAAATTTTAAATGTTGTATTTTCTATTCCAAAATTTCCATAAAATTCATATTTATGACTTTTTTGTATAATTTCTAGGGTTTCATTAATTATTACACATCTTCTAATTATTGAATCACGACATCTTTTATATAAATAAGGGTAATCCTAAAATTAAAACCTTGCATCGTATATAAATTTATTTTTCTGGTGGCATGTTAGTTTGTATGGTAGAATGTTACTAACATAGTGGTTAACAATATCTGCATACCACATTATATGCCACTCAGCAACATAAAGTTGTTCGTCAGGAAAATTTTCATTTATGTTATCCTCATTGGCTTTTTTAATTTCCATCTTCAAGTCTTAAAAGATGATCAATAATTTTATTATTAGCTTCTATCCTATCCATTATCTCAAATTCAAAATCTTGCAGAAGTAAGAGCCATGACATTAATCTTGGTTTCACATCCTTTTTGACATAAGATATTTCATAGCAGAATGATCAGTATGGAACATACATTTAGCTCCAAGTAAATATGATCTAAATTTATCAAAATAATATATTATTGTCAACAGCCCTTTTTTAGTTGTTATGTAATTAATTTGAGCTTCATTAAGATTTTTTCTTGCATAATATATAACTTTAAAAATCTTATCATATTTTTTTGTTAAAACATCTACAATAGAATAATCACTTGCATCACACAATAATTCAAATAGTTTTTTCCAAATAAGTTAAATAATGATAAGTTCAGTAATTAATTTTTTCTTTAATAAACTAAAGGCTTTAACACAATCATCATTAAAATGAAAACTAGTATCTTATTCTAAAATATGGTATAAAGGCTTAATATTTTTGGAAAAGGCTTTAATATATATGTCTAAGAAACTTCTTACTGCTGTTACAAAAGTATGAGGTTGTAATTCATTAATAAAATGTGTTTTTGTGTCATATACTTTCAATCCATTTTAGAAATTTTATGTCCCAGCACAATCCCTCTTGTGACCATAAATTGACATTTTTCCCAATTGAGAATTAAATTTGTTTCTTTACAGCTCCCTTGCTAAATGATCTAAACATGAATCGAGAGAGGTTTCAAAACTTGAGAGATCATTGATAAAAGCTTCAATTCATTTTTTAATTAGGTCATAGAAAATGATCATCATACACCTTTAAAAAGTTGCAGGTGCGTTACGTAAACCAAAAGGCAATCTTCTAAAAGCAAAAGTCCCATATGGACTTGTAAATGTAGTCTTTTCATGATCCTCTGGAAAAATAGGTATTTTTTTATAACTGGAATATCCATCCAAAAAGCAAAACTTTCATGTCCTGCTAGTCTAACCAACATTTGGTCCAAGAAAGGTAAAGGAAAGTGATCCTTTCTAGTGGTGGCATTTTATTTCTATAGTCAATACATATTCGCCATGCAATGACTCGTATTGTTGAATTAATTCATTCTTTTCATCCTTAACTATAGTTTCTCCTCCTTTCTTAGGAACACAATGAATATAGGATAAATAATCCCATCATTTAACCACTTTAACATTTCCTTTTTTTACCACTTCTTTCGACATAGCATTTAATCTTCTTTGAGGATCAACCCTAGGTTTACAGTTATCTTCCATTAAAATTCTGTTCATACAGATTGAAGGACTGATTCCTTCAATATTTGCTAATGTCCAATGATAAACCTAAAATACATAGTCTTTATGTACACATTTTTATAACTATTTTTTAGATATTGCGCTTTAATCAAAGGTATTTTTATATTTTCTTTCAAATACAACTAAATGTTAGAAAAAAGGTGAAATGAGTGAAAAATGATCAAATTTGGAGCGAAAATGAAGAAGGTGTGAAATTGAACTGAGTCGCCTAAGCGCCCAAGACTAGCGCTTAAGCGCTAGTGAAACTGGAAGAGCAACGCATAAGCGTCTAATACCCCATGCTTAGATGCCAGAAGTAGTTACATGATGATTTAATGCATTTGGAAGAAGTTTTGAGGAGGTTTTTGAAGCAACTTTTGATGAAATGTGGGAAATTTTTAATGAACATGAAAATTCATTCATTTGGCACGTTAAAGGAGGCAACTTCTAGAAGACCCACTAAATATGGACTCCTTTTGATGAGACACCAAGGTACCTTTTGGAAAATTATAAATGAAGACTTGGATTGAAGAGAAGGGGATCCATCTATCTATCTAGAGTCACTAAGCACCATTTTAGCCACACATACGTTGCCACTGCAACCCATAGTTGTCGCCACAACCACCACTTTTCTTTTTGTTTTAGTTTTAGCTTGTATTGTATGTGAAGGAAGAAAATTCAAGGGAACTTCAAGACTTTTGTGGAGAGTATTTGAGATAAGTTTTTATCTTTGTGACTACATTTAGTATTAAATTATACTTCTTGTTTGTTTGCATGATTTCTACTTTCAAACTTAAGTGTGGTTAAGTCTTCTCCAAGAAAGTGGAGTAGTTTTCTTTATCTTTTTTCCTTAAAATGATAAGTGATTAAGTATGGGATGGAAGTTTTGTGAAGTATTATTCTTTAATGTTGGAAGAATTTGTAAGGATTTTAAACCTTGTACTTCAGTTACTTTATGATTTGGCCAATTAAGATGTTAAAAACTTTTGTGAGAACATGTAAGATCCGAGATGGTGATGTCTCAGTCATAAATGGTAAGAATCACATCAAATTTTATGGATAAGAATGTAATTAATATGACTGAGTGTAAATGAATAGAGAAATAAAATTTAATGGATGTAAAATTAAAGGACTTTAGAGTGACAAGCTATAGCCCCCAAATTGATTTATAGTTTTAGGTTTTAATACGACATGTTAGTCCCCACGTGGAGGGAAAACAGGGAACACTAGAGTGAGAGCTAGTATCTTCCTTACCTAACCATCTTCAAGACTATTCAAACATTAAATTAGCCAATGTTTTTTATAGTATCTCTATTAAGGGTAAAGAATATTATTGTTCTTACTTGACACAGCAAAATTAGAATACTTCAACAATAAAATTCCTATAATTTTTACCGATTGATGATAAAGAAAAAGTTATTTTATTTATATTGCCTTCATCTTACAAGTGTCTAGTTAAGTTTAGTTAGTTGTTTATTGTATTTTCAATTATACAAAAAATACAAAAAGAATTAAACTTTCATTCCTATTATAGTATATAAAGTTTGAGTAAGATTATTTTACTAAGTAGAATTTGTTATCTAATTTCTCCTAATTTGTAGTTGCATATTTTTAGTTGTCCCTGTGGGTTTGATCTTCGAGGCTTAATAAAAAAATTCTATATTACTTTATGATGATAGGTATACTTGCATAGTATCCCATATTTAAATGTAATAATTGTATTCTTATTTCTCTGAAGTCAATTTCGTGCCTAGCTGTTGGTGGTGGTCATGTTTTTGGTGCCGTTGAAAAGTAAGAATTATATGTAAGGAAAAACTAAGAATATAATCACATACATCACATTTACATATAAAAAGAATCAAGATTATCCAACGAAAAGCTTTTTTATAATTTATTAACGTCTCCATTAATTTTTCTTCCTATTCTTTAGTTAAATCTGAGGATATTATCACATGTAAAGTAGATGAATTTCTTATGAATACATACTTCAAATCTGTAGGAAGTACTTTCATCTCAAGTTCAGGAGGTTTTTTTAAGGGATTAGAGATTTACTCTATTCAGTAGTATCCAAAATCTCAAAGTTTTCCTGAACATAATTTGTATCCTCAACATTTATCACTAACAAATTTTTTTCATAATTACTTTTAGTTTCTCTATCTATTCCTTCTTAATCTAATATCACTTCATTGCTTTCTTCCGAGATGACGTCTTGATGCGGTAGATTTAGTTTGTAAATTTTGCAAATATTTTTCAATATTACAAAATACACACGATAGATATAATAATAAATATGCAATATAATCCCAAAAAAATACCTTTTATTAAAATATTTTATCTTTAAAACTCTTTTTAAACTGCCAAATCCCCTTTAAAATCAATGCAAGTAAATGTATTGCTCGAGTAATAAAGGGCTCTAATGGAGTCCTAGATATCGATCCCACTAGGAAGTTGGAAAAACCTATAAGTACATTCTTAAAATTATTTTATAACTTAAAAATATTATAATAAAAGTAAAGTGCAAAGTTTGAATATTAAAATACTTAAGTGAATGCTATTTAAAATGCAGTTGAAAGACAAAGTAAACTCACTAAAAACTAAACCTTCAAAAGAAAAATAACGAAAACTAAACCAAGATTCTGTTAAGAGATGGTTCAAATTTAATAAATCATCCTTCCCTTTTATAATGAGTACATAAATTATGAAGAAATTAAAATCATTTTAATATATATATATATATAGTGCCAAATAGAAGCAATCGTATTCCTTACACTCTGTTGAGTGCTATAAAGAACATTTACTAATCCAGAGTTTGGTCCTTAATTCTGGTGGTTAGGCTGGGAGGATACCACCTACCACTCTAGAGCTCACACTACTCCGTCCCTTGAGGGCTAACAATCTCACATTAGTCTTATCCTATCATTCTTTTCATCTTTCATGAAGCTTTAAAAGTCTTAATACTTCAAAAACACAATTTCCTTTACTCTACATAAAAAAGCATAGTCTTATCCTATCATACCAAATATCTTTAACTTTAGAATTAACATTCATTATTAAAAACTTTTTAGCTAAATTTACCACAATATTTATAAACATAAGTGTAGTCATTTAAAGATAAATCTTAATATCCCCAGGTCATGTTAAATTAATTTTAAAAAATATTATTAATTGAGGACAAATAAAATTTAGTCTACTTCTTTTCAAAAGAATTTTCTCTTCCCCCTAACTTAACTTTATAAGTAATTTTAAAAATGTTTTTATAAAAAATTTTGGTAGGTTAAAGAACACAATAAATACAAGAAAATGAAAACTGACTTGTAGAGGACTTATGCTTATGAAACTGGGATCTGGTATACTGTAGGTAATAACTTTAAAAACATACAGGCTATAAAGAATTAAATGAAATACAATATATTCTAATGAACTTGCTGAGAACAAAAAAATGAAAACTGAAAAAAAAACTGAAAATGCTAAAAATGCAGATCAAGTAAAATTCTACAGTTCCTATTATAATTATGTCGACGGCACAACATGAAAGTTTTTACTACAACAGTTCTTAAATGAAAAAACAATACATCTTAATCACAAATAACAAACATAAAACAAACTACACAAAACTCATAAATATATCAGTCTCCATCTCCTTCGTCGTCGTCATTATCATCTTCTTCTTCTTTCTCCTCATCATATTCATCCTGAATAGGAGCATAGGGAGTGAAACTGGGGCATGGAGGAAATTCTACATTGGGCTCTCCCTTTAAGATGTCTCATCATAGCATTCTTAAAATCATTATCATGCTGAACTCTCCTATGCTGATATTCATCATTATAAGCATTTCTTGATCCAATCTCTTCCAACTAACCCCGAATATTAATTATGTCCATTCGTTGAATCATGAGTTGGTCCATAATGTTTTCTAATGATGTAAGGCAAGAAGTAGATGGCCCTATAGCTAATGTAGAGGGTTTATCCCTTCTTCCATCTCTAGATTCAAAAAATGATTCAACTCTCTGAATCATATGCCTCTCAATAATATTCTGTGGTTGTAATCTTTTGTCATTTCTATGGGACTCTACTCTTGATTGTTCACATAAAGTGAAAATTAGAACAGGGTATCCTAAACCACCAGTTGTGGAGCTACCAGCTATAATTTGAGCATGATGAACAATAAGTGCACCAACATCTATTGCTTTGATGTTCTAAATGCAATCATTCAACACCACTCTAACTTTCATAACATCGAAAATAAGATTTACTTGCAATAACCTAGCAAAAATAAAGTGATGCCATACCTTTCACTAGCTATTCAACAAGGAAGAGTAGAAGTTAACTATCATGTTATTCTTAATCTTCCACTTTCCTCTTCCATCAGTCAAAAATGCAAGCACGTCTTCTAGTGATGAACCAGTCACCATGAATGCAACGGACTCAACATTGATCTGATCAATAGTAAATTAAACTTATTTACCTCTAACTAGTATGTTGTCACCAGCAGTGAACCTCAAGTTAGCGTACAACTCCCAAACCTCAAGACCATGCTGCCCACAATGCTAGCTCCATGTTCCTCATTATAGTAAGTTTAAGTTTTTTAATGTGTGAAGTCTTTGTCAAATCAAGTATTTCCTATAGTTATGGTTATTTAAATATTATGAGGAATGTTAAAGTTGATTAGTCCGACACCGGTTAGGAGCCTATGGTTCCCTCATTATGTTAACACTATTTTCTTTCAGATTCACTTAGTCCAAATAAATTTACTAAGCTTAACATAGTGAGTTCCATACTTTCATTTAAACCATGGGAAATCTCATTAGCAATCGTATGTCACGAACAAATAGTCCCACATTGGCTAGGTGTAGGGCCGAAAAGTACTATTTAAGTGTTGGACTGCCCACCTCTCTTAAGGGCTCTTTTGGGAGGTGACAAGTGGTATCAAAGTAGATTACTTCTTGCCAGGTATGTGAACTCTACATGGTCTAATGGGACCCTCGGTGGAGCCGATCCGTGACGAGCACGTCATGTGACTGGGTGGAGGAGAATGTCACGGAGAAATAGTCCCACGTCGGAGTAAATAATTGTCTAAGCCTTGGGAAAAATAAAACGTCAAGTTTCCTTAAGCAATGAGATAACCCTAGCATAACCTTAAGTAATGCAATAACTTAAAAGAGTATTTGTCGATTCTTCCCGTTCCTCCATCTGAAAGGTTAGCTTTCGTAATATGTATATAATTTTGCAAGGAATTCAGATTGCAAGAGTAGATGAAGGTGTAGTTACCAAACCACAAGTTATGACTTTATTAAGTCTCGAAAGATCTTGGTGAATGATTTTAAAAGAAAATATAGCAAATTCAATTTGCACTTCAAAATAATCAAGAGATTTGTATGACCCTAAATCACATTGAAGATTTCATGAAATATTTCAAGTTTGAACTTATTATATCACTCTATTAATCATCCAAGGTTATGCTACGATTATCACATTGCTTAAGGAAACTTGATGTTTTATTTTTCCCAAGGCTAGGACACTCAATTAATCAATTGTTATTTTATTTAAGAGTTATGTAGGTGGGTGCCCCTAAGGCAAATTTGAGTAAGTAAAGGTTTTGGTTTCCAAACTTAAAATTTGGCTTGCACTGTAGAAAGGTGTTAATCATAAATCATGTTATATTCTAAATATAATCAAAAGAGTTAAAATGTGAAGCTTAGGCCGCTACCAAGCCCTGATCAATCACAATAGGTGAAAGGTAACTTAGCAAAATTTTGATTTAAATGACATGGAGTCTTATTGGAAGATCACTTTGTCATCAATTATGGGCTTAAAATTAAGAAAATATTATCTTGCAAACTCGGACCCATCACTTGAGATTCATTTAATTTGTATTGACTTCCAAGCCATGATAATTAAGGAAATTACAATTTTGTTCTAATTATAGAGAAGGTGGTAAGTGAGTTTGAACCTTTTAATCTCGTTGTATTTCAATTATACAAACATGTTCATTACGATAAAAAATACTTGTCTTCCCTTTGATTAATCTTAAATCTTGATTGAGGCACCAAGAACCAAAAGCTACTCCTTTGTCATTGGGTATCTCCACCACATAACTCATTAATAAAAATTTTTAGAGGATCTAATCCATGAATCAATTAAAACATCATAGGAGAAAATGTGGATTTCCAAATTTATTTAAGTTTAAATATTTATTTAAATTTAAAGAGTAGTATTTTCAAAATTGATTTAGATAACTATCCAAAATAAAGTTTCTTATTTTTGAGAAGATTATTAGAGGTCCCCTTGGGTCAAAAAAACACTTACACAAAATTTCATGATTTTTTAAATTAAATCTCTATTATTATTAATTATGAATCAATTTTAATGATTTATTAAAATGTAAAATAAAGTTTTAATTAAAAAAGCTACTTTTATATTTCTATTAGACCTCTCTTAGTTTGGAGAACTAAGAGAAATAAATTTTGTATTTTTCTAATTTTTAAATTTATTTATTATAGTTATTTTAATGAGAAAATTAAGGTAAATTCATTTTCAAGTATTTAAAATTCGTTTTTTATTTATAAAAATTAGAAAAATATCTTTATGAGTCCCAAGTGATCACGAGACCATTAGGCGCATTTTGAAACATTTTTTTGTATTTTCTTAATTTTTAATTAGGTCAAATATTTTAAATTAAAAATAAAGCTCAAAATCAAATATTTTCTCAGAAAAAAGCTATTATCTTTCCTAAGTGCCTCTAATCACAAGGAAGTCAGAAAGTCACCTTTCATAATTTTCCCAAATGTATTTAATTTAGTATAATTATTTCTATACAAAAAATATAATGTTTCTTAGAAAATAAACTTTAGTGCTCAAACTTAATCAAATAGTTTTTAAATTTTTACAGTGAGTAAACATTATTTTAATACAAAATGTGGAAGTGATTTTGTCAATTTTTTATTGATATTTAATAAGCAAAAATTAAAAAAAAAATTAATTAATTATAGAAGTGTATAAAATAATTCAAATCATCATATCATTTTTCCTAAGCTTCTCTAACCATAGAAAACCTAATAAAACTTTTCTTATAATTTTCCAAGTGATATTTTAATTTAAATTTAATTAAAATAAACTAAAACAGTCATCTTAGCTTGAAAATTTAGGTTAGAGACACAAAGAGGTCCTCTGACCTTAGAAAAATCAGAGAACGTCCCTCCTGTCACAAGGAATGAACCTCAAAAGTTTCAAGCCATTGTGAGTAATGCTTGATCATAATGAATTAAAATACTCTAGAGAGTATTTAATTCATTAAAAATCAGAGAGTTAACAAATAATTTTTATTTTTAGTCTACATTATTCTCCTATATTCACTGAGAAAAAGGATGTTATTATTTTATTTTGTATGATTTTTCTAGAAAAGATATGGATTTTCAAAGTTCTGGAATTAAAATAAATCAAAAGAATCCCTATTTTTCTAATTATCCACACGGCCCCGCGTCATCCTAAAAGTCTGTGAAAGCCCATGCATTGCTCTACCTTTTGATGCCTTCACCACCTCAGTTGCCATGTGGTCCACATTTTTATGCATCATATCTTCGTGCGACTTCATTAGGACGGTCCACTAGATAAACGCGAGATTGGACGACATCCAATCATCGTTCCCAAGTGACCTAACCCATGAATTGTCCACACTAAAACCATAATATCTTAAGCTAGCCTCAAAAAAATTGAATGGGGTTTGTTCCTTCACCTTCATCTACTCAAAACAAACCTATCTATATGGTATATAAGCTATAAAATACAGTAAATACGTATAAAGAATGATGAAAACCTTGGACTAGGGTTAGAGCTTTATACCATTGTCTAGGAGAGGAGGCCTCAATTAAATGGATGGAAAAGCATCAATTGAGTCCATAAAATCTTTAGACAAAGTCCTAAGCTCTGGTAAAATGCCTATAAATGATTTTGATCAAGTTGGATTTCAAGTGTTGGCTTAGAGCTATGCTAGAGGCTGTTTGAGAGGGGGATTTTGTGGGGGATCAACTCCTCATACTCTGGTGATGGTATGAGCATAGTTAATTAGAGTTTGGTTCACTATGGAGGTGTGGAGAAAGTTTTCATTGTTCAAACTAATATTTTGAGCTTGAAAATGCACTCTTACAGTAGGAAACAGAGGGGAAATGGTGGGCTTGAGCTGAGGAGGTATTCGAGAGTCTCTGGGAGAAATTTTGCAAAGTTTTCCCAAGGAAATTAGTGCGCTCTCGCATTTTTCTGTGGAGGAGTTGAGTCTAAATAGAGGGGCTTGGGATGGAGCTCAAGGCTAATTAATGGGTGCAATAAGCTGCTTATGTGGAGGGTAGAAGAGCTCCAAAGAGCAATTGGACATATTGGATAAGTTCAATTGGGTTTGAATTTGGTGAGGTGG
>NEWO01000074.1:1012961-1023508 GCA_003013225.1 Phalaenopsis aphrodite
GGATCAACCCTAGGTTTACAGTTATCTTCCATTAAAATTCTGTTCATACAGATTGAAGGACTGATTCCTTCAATATTTGCTAATGTCCAATGATACACCTAAAATACATAGTCTTTATGTACACATTTTTATAACTATTTTTTAGATATTGCGCTTTAATGAAAGGTATTTTTATATTTTCTTTCAAATACAACTAAATGTTAGAAAAAAGGTGAAATGAGTGAAAAATGATCAAATTTGGAGCGAAAATGAAGAAGGTGTGAAATTGAACTGAGTCGCCTAAGCGCCCAAGACTAGCGCTTAAGCGCTAGTGAAACTGGAAGAGCAACGCATAAGCGTCTAATATCCCATGCTTAGATGCCAGAAGTAGTTACATGATGATTTAATGCATTTGGAAGAAGTTTTGAGGAGGTTTTTGAAGCAACTTTTGATGAAATGTGGGAAATTTTTAATGAACATGAAAATTCATTCATTTGGCACGTTAAAGGAGGCAACTTCTAGAAGACCCACTAAATATGGACTCCTTTTGATGAGACACCAAGGTACCTTTTGGAAAATTATAAATGAAGACTTGGATTGAAGAGAAGGGGATCCATCTATCTATCTAGAGTCACTAAGCACCATTTTAGCCACACATACGTTGCCACTGCAACCCATAGTTGTCGCCACAACCACCACTTTTCTTTTTGTTTTAGTTTTAGCTTGTATTGTATGTGAAGGAAGAAAATTCAAGGGAACTTCAAGACTTTTGTGGAGAGTATTTGAGATAAGTTTTTATCTTTGTGACTACATTTAGTATTAAATTATACTTCTTGTTTGTTTGCATGATTTCTACTTTCAAACTTAAGTGTGGTTAAGTCTTCTCCAAGAAAGTGGAGTAGTTTTCTTTATCTTTTTTCCTTAAAATGATAAGTGATTAAGTATGGGATGGAAGTTTTGTGAAGTATTATTCTTTAATGTTGGAAGAATTTGTAAGGATTTTAAACCTTGTACTTCAGTTACTTTATGACTTGGCCAATTAAGATGTTAAAAACTTTTGTGAGAACATGTAAGATCCGAGATGGTGATGTCTCAGTCATAAATGGTAAGAATCACATCAAATTTTATGGATAAGAATGTAATTAATATGACTGAGTGTAAATGAATAGAGAAATAAAATTTAATGGATGTAGAATTAGAGGACTTTAGAGTGACAAGCTATAGCCCCCAAATTGATTTATAGTTTTAGGTTTTAATACGACATGTTAGTCCCCACGTGGAGGGAAAACAGGGAACACTAGAGTGAGAGCTAGTATCTTCCTTACCTAACCATCTTCAAGACTATTCAAACATTAAATTAGCCAATGTTCTTTATAGTATCTCTATTAAGGGTAAAGAATATTATTGTTCTTACTTGACACAGCAAAATTAGAATACTTCAACAATAAAATTCCTATAATTTTTACCGATTGATGATAAAGAAAAAGTTATTTTATTTATATTGCCTTCATCTTACAAGTGTCTAGTTAAGTTTAGTTAGTTGTTTATTGTATTTTCAATTATACAAAAAATACAAAAAGAATTAAACTTTCATTCCTATTATAGTATATAAAGTTTGAGTAAGATTATTTTACTAAGTAGAATTTGTTATCTAATTTCTCCTAATTTGTAGTTGCATATTTTTAGTTGTCCCTGTGGGTTTGATCTTCGAGGCTTAATAAAAAAATTCTATATTACTTTATGATGATAGGTATACTTGCATAGTATCCCATATTTAAATGTAATAATTGTATTCTTATTTCTCTGAAGTCAATTTCGTGCCTAGCTGTTGGTGGTGGTCATGTTTTTGGTGCCGTTGAAAAGTAAGAATTATATGTAAGGAAAAACTAAGAATATAATCACATACATCACATTTACATATAAAAAGAATCAAGATTATCCAACGAAAAGCTTTTTTATAATTTATTAACGTCTCCATTAATTTTTCTTCCTATTCTTTAGTTAAATCTGAGGATATTATCACATGTAAAGTAGATGAATTTCTTATGAATACATACTTCAAATCTGTAGGAAGTACTTTCATCTCAAGTTCAGGAGGTTTTTTTAAGGGATTAGAGATTTACTCTATTCAGTAGTATCCAAAATCTCAAAGTTTTCCTGAACATAATTTGTATCCTCAACATTTATCACTAACAAATTTTTTTCATAATTACTTTTAGTTTCTCTATCTATTCCTTCTTAATCTAATATCACTTCATTGCTTTCTTCCGAGATGACGTCTTGATGCGGTAGATTTAGTTTGTAAATTTTGCAAATATTTTTCAATATTACAAAATACACACGACAGATATAATAATAAATATGCAATATAATCCCAAAAAAAATACCTTTTATTAAAATATTTTATCTTTAAAACTCTTTTTAAACTGCCAAATCCCCTTTAAAATCAATGCAAGTAAATGTATTGCTCGAGTAATAAAGGGCTCTAATGGAGTCCTAGATATCGATCCCACTAGGAAGTTGGAAAAACCTATAAGTACATTCTTAAAATTATTTTATAACTTAAAAATATTATAATAAAAGTAAAGTGCAAAGTTTGAATATTAAAATACTTAAGTGAATGCTATTTAAAATGCAGTTGAAAGACAAAGTAAACTCACTAAAAACTAAACCTTCAAAAGAAAAATAACGAAAACTAAACCAAGATTCTGTTAAGAGATGGTTCAAATTTAATAAATCATCCTTCCCTTTTATAATGAGTACATAAATTATGAAGAAATTAAAATCATTTTAATATATATATATATATAGTGCCAAATAGAAGCAATCGTATTCCTTACACTCTGTTGAGTGCTATAAAGAACATTTACTAATCCAGAGTTTGGTCCTTAATTCTGGTGGTTAGGCTGGGAGGATACCACCTACCACTCTAGAGCTCACACTACTCCGTCCCTTGAGGGCTAACAATCTCACATTAGTCTTATCCTATCATTCTTTTCATCTTTCATGAAGCTTTAAAAGTCTTAATACTTCAAAAACACAATTTCCTTTACTCTACATAAAAAAGCATAGTCTTATCCTATCATACCAAATATCTTTAACTTTAGAATTAACATTCATTATTAAAAACTTTTTAGCTAAATTTACCACAATATTTATAAACATAAGTGTAGTCATTTAAAGATAAATCTTAATATCCCCAGATCATGTTAAATTAATTTTAAAAAATATTATTAATTGAGGACAAATAAAATTTAGTCTACTTCTTTTCAAAAGAATTTTCTCTTCCCCCTAACTTAACTTTATAAGTAATTTTAAAAATGTTTTTATAAAAAATTTTGGTAGGTTAAAGAACACAATAAATACAAGAAAATGAAAACTGACTTGTAGAGGACTTATGCTTATGAAACTGGGATCTGGTATACTGTAGGTAATAACTTTAAAAACATACAGGCTATAAAGAATTAAATGAAATACAATATATTCTAATGAACTTGCTGAGAACAAAAAAATGAAAACTGAAAAAAAAAACTGAAAATGCTAAAAATGCAGATCAAGTAAAATTCTACAGTTCCTATTATAATTATGTCGACGGCACAACATGAAAGTTTTTACTACAACAGTTCTTAAATGAAAAAACAACACATCTTAATCACAAATAACAAACATAAAACAAACTACACAAAACTCATAAATATATCAGTCTCCATCTCCTTCGTCGTCGTCATTATCATCTTCTTCTTCTTTCTCCTCATCATATTCATCCTGAATAGGAGCATAGGGAGTGAAACTGGGGCATGGAGGAAATTCTACATTGGGCTCTCCCTTTAAGATGTCTCATCATAGCATTCTTAAAATCATTATCATGCTGAACTCTCCTATGCTGATATTCATCATTATAAGCATTTCTTGATCCAATCTCTTCCAACTAACCCCGAATATTAATTATGTCCATTCGTTGAATCATGAGTTGGTCCATAATGTTTTCTAATGATGTAAGGCAAGAAGTAGATGGCCCTATAGCTAATGTAGAGGGTTTATCCCTTCTTCCATCTCTAGATTCAAAAAATGATTCAACTCTCTGAATCATATGCCTCTCAATAATATTCTGTAGTTGTAATCTTTTGACATTTCTATGGGACTCTACTCTTGATTGTTCACATAAAGTGAAAATTAGAACAGGGTATCCTAAACCACCAGTTGTGGAGCTACCAGCTATAATTTGAGCATGATGAACAATAAGTGCACCAACATCTATTGCTTTGATGTTCTAAATGCAATCATTCAACACCACTCTAACTTTCATAACATCGAAAATAAGATTTACTTGCAATAACCTAGCAAAAATAAAGTGATGCCATACCTTTCACTAGCTATTCAACAAGGAAGAGTAGAAGTTAACTATCATGTTATTCTTAATCTTCCACTTTCCTCTTCCATCAGTCAAAAATGCAAGCACGTCTTCTAGTGATGAACCAGTCACCATGAATGCAACGGACTCAACATTGATCTGATCAATAGTAAATTAAACTTATTTACCTCTAACTAGTATGTTGTCACCAGCAGTGAACCTCAAGTTAGCGTACAACTCCCAAACCTCAAGACCATGCTGCCCACAATGCTAGCTCCATGTTCCTCATTATAGTAAGTTTAAGTTTTTTAATGTGTGAAGTCTTTGTCAAATCAAGTATTTCCTATAGTTATGGTTATTTAAATATTATGAGGAATGTTAAAGTTGATTAGTCCGACACCGGTTAGGAGCCTATGGTTCCCTCATTATGTTAACACTATTTTCTTTCAGATTCACTTAGTCCAAATAAATTTACTAAGCTTAACATAGTGAGTTCCATACTTTCATTTAAACCATGGGAAATCTCATTAGCAATCGTATGTCACGAACAAATAGTCCCACATTGGCTAGGTGTAGGGCCGAAAAGTACTATTTAAGTGTTGGACTGCCCACCTCTCTTAAGGGCTCTTTTGGGAGGTGACAAGTGGTATCAAAGTAGATTACTTCTTGCCAGGTATGTGAACTCTACATGGTCTAATGGGACCCTCGGTGGAGCCGATCCGTGACGAGCACGTCATGTGACTGGGTGGAGGAGAATGTCACGGAGAAATAGTCCCACGTCGGAGTAAATAATTGTCTAAGCCTTGGGAAAAATAAAACGTCAAGTTTCCTTAAGCAATGAGATAACCCTAGCATAACCTTAAGTAATGCAATAACTTAAAAGAGTATTTGTCGATTCTTCCCGTTCCTCCATCTGAAAGGTTAGCTTTCGTAATATGTATATAATTTTGCAAGGAATTCAGATTGCAAGAGTAGATGAAGGTGTAGTTACCAAACCACAAGTTATGACTTTATTAAGTCTCGAAAGATCTTGGTGAATGATTTTAAAAGAAAATATAGCAAATTCAATTTGCACTTCAAAATATTCAAGAGATTTGTATGACCCTAAATCACATTGAAGATTTCATGAAATATTTCAAGTTTGAACTTATTATATCACTCTATTAATCATCCAAGGTTATGCTACGATTATCACATTGCTTAAGGAAACTTGATGTTTTATTTTTCCCAAGGCTAGGACACTCAATTAATCAATTGTTATTTTATTTAAGAGTTATGTAGGTGGGTGCCCCTAAGGCAAATTTGAGTAAGTAAAGGTTTTGGTTTCCAAACTTAAAATTTAGCTTGCACTGTAGAAAGGTGTTAATCATAAATCATGTTATATTCTAAATATAATCAAAAGAGTTAAAATGTGAAGCTTAGGCCGCTACCAAGCCCTGATCAATCACAATAGGTGAAAGGTAACTTAGCAAAATTTTGATTTAAATGACATGGAGTCTTATTGGAAGATCACTTTGTCATTAATTATGGGCTTAAAATTAAGAAAATATTATCTTGCAAACTCGGACCCATCACTTGAGATTCATTTAATTTGTATTGACTTCCAAGCCATGATAATTAAGGAAATTACAATTTTGTTCTAATTATAGAGAAGGTGGTAAGTGAGTTTGAACCTTTTAATCTCGTTGTATTTCAATTATACAAACATGTTCATTACGATAAAAAATACTTGTCTTCCCTTTGATTAATCTTAAATCTTGATTGAGGCACCAAGAACCAAAAGCTACTCCTTTGTCATTGGGTATCTCCACCACATAACTCATTAATAAAAATTTTTAGAGGATCTAATCCATGAATCAATTAAAACATCATAGGAGAAAATGTGGATTTCCAAATTTATTTAAGTTTAAATATTTATTTAAATTTAAAGAGTAGTATTTTCAAAATTGATTTAGATAACTATCCAAAATAAAGTTTCTTATTTTTGAGAAGATTATTAGAGGTCCCCTTGGGTCAAAAAAACACTTACACAAAATTTCATGATTTTTTAAATTAAATCTCTATTATTATTAATTATGAATCAATTTTAATGATTTATTAAAATGTAAAATAAAGTTTTAATTAAAAAAGCTACTTTTATATTTCTATTAGACCTCTCTTAGTTTGGAGAACTAAGAGAAATAAATTTTGTATTTTTCTAATTTTTAAATTTATTTATTATAGTTATTTTAATGAGAAAATTAAGGTAAATTCATTTTCAAGTATTTAAAATTCGTTTTTTATTTATAAAAATTAGAAAAATATCTTTATGAGTCCCAAGTGATCACGAGACCATTAGGCGCATTTTGAAACATTTTTTTGTATTTTCTTAATTTTTAATTAGGTCAAATATTTTAAATTAAAAATAAAGCTCAAAATCAAATATTTTCTCAGAAAAAAGCTATTATCTTTCCTAAGTGCCTCTAATCACAAGGAAGTCAGAAAGTCACCTTTCATAATTTTCCCAAATGTATTTAATTTAGTATAATTATTTCTATACAAAAAATATAATGTTTCTTAGAAAATAAACTTTAGTGCTCAAACTTAATCAAATAGTTTTTAAATTTTTACAGTGAGTAAACATTATTTTAATACAAAATGTGGAAGTGATTTTGTCAATTTTTTATTGATATTTAATAAGCAAAAATTAAAAAAAAAATTAATTAATTATAGAAGTGTATAAAATAATTCAAATCATCATATCATTTTTCCTAAGCTTCTCTAACCATAGAAAACCTAATAAAACTTTTCTTATAATTTTCCAAGTGATATTTTAATTTAAATTTAATTAAAATAAACTAAAACAGTCATCTTAGCTTGAAAATTTAGGTTAGAGACACAAAGAGGTCCTCTGACCTTAGAAAAATCAGAGAACGTCCCTCCTGTCACAAGGAATGAACCTCAAAAGTTTCAAGCCATTGTGAGTAATGCTTGATCATAATGAATTAAAATACTCTAGAGAGTATTTAATTCATTAAAAATCAGAGAGTTAACAAATAATTTTTATTTTTAGTCTACATTATTCTCCTATATTCACTGAGAAAAAGGATGTTATTATTTTATTTTGTATGATTTTTCTAGAAAAGATATGGATTTTCAAAGTTCTGGAATTAAAATAAATCAAAAGAATCCCTATTTTTCTAATTATCCACACGGCCCCGCGTCATCCTAAAAGTCTGTGAAAGCCCATGCATTGCTCTACCTTTTGATGCCTTCACCACCTCAGTTGCCATGTGGTCCACATTTTTATGCATCATATCTTCGTGCGACTTCATTAGGACGGTCCACTAGATAAACGCGAGATTGGACGACATCCAATCATCGTTCCCAAGTGACCTAACCCATGAATTGTCCACACTAAAACCATAATATCTTAAGCTAGCCTCAAAAAAATTGAATGGGGTTTGTTCCTTCACCTTCATCTACTCAAAACAAACCTATCTATATGGTATATAAGCTATAAAATACAGTAAATACGTATAAAGAATGATGAAAACCTTGGACTAGGGTTAGAGCTTTATACCATTGTCTAGGAGAGGAGGCCTCAATTAAATGGATGGAAAAGCATCAATTGAGTCCATAAAATCTTTAGACAAAGTCCTAAGCTCTGGTAAAATGCCTATAAATGATTTTGATCAAGTTGGATTTCAAGTGTTGGCTTAGAGCTATGCTAGAGGCTGTTTGAGAGGGGGATTTTGTGGGGGATCAACTCCTCATACTCTGGTGATGGTATGAGCATAGTTAATTAGAGTTTGGTTCACTATGGAGGTGTGGAGAAAGTTTTCATTGTTCAAACTAATATTTTGAGCTTGAAAATGCACTCTTACAGTAGGAAACAGAGGGGAAATGGTGGGCTTGAGCTGAGGAGGTATTCGAGAGTCTCTGGGAGAAATTTTGCAAAGTTTTCCCAAGGAAATTAGTGCGCTCTCGCATTTTTCTGTGGAGGAGTTGAGTCTAAATAGAGGGGCTTGGGATGGAGCTCAAGGCTAATTAATGGGTGCAATAAGCTGCTTATGTGGAGGGTAGAAGAGCTCCAAAGAGCAATTGGACATATTGGATAAGTTCAATTGGGTTTGAATTTGGTGAGGTGGCCCTAGGTTTTTGGGTTTTCTAATGACTAGGGTGGGTGGCCAGAGTAGAAGAGGCGGTCAGGTGGTCAGGTGATCCAGTGGGAGGGTTAATTATGATTAACCCTTAATGGTTTGACATCATGGTGGAGATATTTTGGTTTAGAACCAAAGATGGGATAAAATCCCTTAATTCACGGAACCATTGGTCCTTAGCTTTCCTTAGATGGTTTAAGAGTGTTTGGTTTGGTCCAATGGTTGCACTAGTGGCTGTGGGGGTCTTTGGTTGGCTAATTTGGCTCGGTTAAGTTAATTTTGGTGAAATGGTCCATGTGGGTCAAGTTGGCTTGAAGTCAGATTTGGGTTGGGATAGCCAAGCTATTGAGCTCAATTGATTGATCAATTAGATTTAAATGATTTTAAAAGAGAGTTTAAAAAATAATTGGAGTGGTTTTGAATTAATTTGGAATTTCAATTTGAAGGAATTTGGTCTTTTAGTCAAATTGGGGCTGTTGTGTTTGACTTAGGTTTAGGCTAAGCTAAGGTTTGGCTAGGTCCAAATTGATGGCTTAAAAAGGTCTAGGGTAATGTCATAAAGAGTTTTCAACATCAATTGGGTGCCGATTTTAGGGTTATGGCATTCAATTTTGTGGAAATTGGGCATGTGGCTAAATTTGGGTAAATTTGGGGAATTTGAATTTGGGTTGAAATTGAGTTGAATTGAGGCTTGAGCAAGGCCAATTGAGGGCTCAATTTGATTATTAGGAATGATAGGAAGAGTTTGGGATCTAAATTTAGGCAATTAGGTGGGCTATAGGGTTCAATTGGGTGTGATTGTGTCATATGATCAAAATTTGGGGTTTTGGTTTGGATCAAAATTGAGCTTAAATCATGGGTCAATAAAGCTTAGAATTTGGATTTAGAGTTAAATTTGAGGAAAATTGAGATTAAATTGAGGGACATTTGGGACGAATTTGGAGAAATTAGGCCATTACAGCCAATTTAGGAATTTTTCGTCAAAATGGTCAAATAGGGTTTATTTGTGGTGAGTGGAGTGGTCCACATTGATTTTGGGATCATTTTTGAAGGATTTTAAAATTTTTGGAATTTTTGGGCTAGGAGGGGCATTTTTTAATTTTGGCAAATTTGGGAGTATTTTTGTAACTCTAAAAATTTTCAGAGGTTTCAAGTGGTATAAAATGATTTTTGAACAAATTTAGGTGTTTTGGGTAATTTTGCAAAATTTTGGTCATATTTGGGGTTTGGGTGTGTTTTGGTAAATCGGGTAGATTTGTGGGAAAAAGGCTAAGTTTGGTATTTTGGTAAAAGTGGGGTGCCAACCCCTATTTGGGCCAGGGACCAATGATATCCTTTACTTTGCATCCTTCATGTACTGGTTTTTGCTAGAGCTTAGCCTAGGGCTAGTGGGTCTAGCGGACCAACTACATGAGTCTCCCCTTTAAGGGGGGCAAAGTTAAGTAGGCTTAGGATTAAGGTAGTGAGTGGAAGTGTAATGTGCTAGTGAGTGATATGGTATGCACCAGCTGAAGACCAACTCCCAAGGTCAACCCTAAGGGCAAGATGTCTTATGGGGGCTCCTCTTGAGCTCTCCCATGTTGACCCCACCTACTAAGTGCTAAACCAATATGTGGAATCTCAAGTCGTGCAAAGAAGAGTTAAGAATTTCTAATGGTGAGGGGTCCTTTTCTAGTCCTCTAGAAATAGTCAACAGGACAGTCCTATGGCTAGACTCTCAGCTACAAAAGTAAAAAAACTAGACCTCAACTAAAAGTGAGGTCAACAAATGGATTTCTAGTAGCTGTGGTGTGCTTGGCTAGCGCACTGCACTAGTTAGTGTTGATTGACGAGATCAATGAAACCAACACTAATTTCTAAGTCGACAGACCTAGAATGAAGTGTAGAATTGAGTGACAATTGTTTCAAATATGTAGCAACAGATACTCTCGCTGGGTAAGAGAAAGAAGATTATGGGGACATTCATTTACAAACTGACTATCCCAGTGAAGATTTGATTTGAATTAAATATATCAAAGAAAATTTGGATTTCAATATAATATTTTAAGAAGATGAAATTATGCACGAGGAAACCA
>NEWO01000074.1:1024718-1044164 GCA_003013225.1 Phalaenopsis aphrodite
TAAGAAACCTCAAACTCGAGAGAAATAAACTCAGCTAATTTATTATTTTTATTTCTTTCTTATCTTTGTCACATTTAATTATCAAACTATATTTTTCAAAATTTAATTTCTGTTGGCTAATTTTTCTAAAGGATATTTTGTTCAAATTTTGTTATCATCCAAATTTTTTTTTATTAATTTGTTCTTTGCTCATTGCAGTTTAAAAAAAATGTATGGTTCTGTGGCTTTTATCCATCACACAAAAGGGAAATTTGAAAAATATGTTAAAATCTGAAGGAAATTTCATTAATCTACTTCAAATAGGTGTTACAGACTGAATACTTGCGGAAAGCATCAAAAGAGACAATAATGCGAAATACATCTGAAACATCACATGCTGAATACATATCATATATGCTACTCTGACACAGTACAAAAAAGGTGACAAAAGTTGTCTTTCTATCATTTATGGGATGAGCTCCTGATCAAGCTGACCTACTAAGTCACGTTGTAGGAAAAGAATTTCACTTTGGTTGTACTTAGAGGTACAACAATCTCATAACTCATACGGCTATAGCTCCTCCAATTCTAGATCTGGTTGGAATCCATTTGGCATCTTCTTAATGTTCATCCTTCTTAATTTAATGGAAACTTTACAATGACATACCCATGGAATGCAATGCATGGCGAGGTCAGCTCTATTTCCCTTTAAAATTAGTTCTAAACCCACCGGCAGCGGAATTGCAACTAATCCTCTGAACTCACCGGATCTGACAACATCGATTTCTTTCCTAAAAAAATTGTCACTTTTGCTCATGAATGAGACCGTGCAGAAAGGCTTGACAAAATTATGGTGATTTATATGAGCGGAATACAATCTCCATCTTCATAAATGATGATGATACAACTATTCGGAACGCAGTTCGCTAGCAACATGCTCCATATGACCATCCATTTTATCATCCATTTTATTATAGGAGGCAATGGATTCACCTCTCATGTCTTAAGATCCTTGAGGGAATCCCATACCTATCCTTCATGAAATTGTAGCAACAACCACATTAGATGGTTATTCTGCCTTTTCCACACATCCATTTTTGTGGTTCTGAATAAGTTCTTTCCATCAGAAGGTCAGCTCGACCTCTGTCCCTTAGGTTTAATCACAGTCAAGAATACTTCTTTCTTCATTTTCAGAAAAGACTCTGGTGTACAACTCTAGACCTTTTAGTATATTGATAAATTTTCCTTGTATTTCCTCCTTGAATTCAAATTCTTTTCTTTTAACTTTGTTCACCTTTTCCAATTCTGCTGTGGAAATCCTCCGAGATCATCGGGGTGGCTCTATCATCTCTACGTCTGTAGGATACCACATCTGACTTGGTTCCGTAGGTAAGGGAATGTATGACTCAGTCTCCAGATAAACTGGCTCCTGACTTTTGAAGTTGGCAGCTATGAACTCCTTAAAACAATTGTAGTGGTTTAAGTGGAGAACTTTGCATGTTGCGCATTCCACAGTTGCTCCTCCAGTAGATGCTTAAATAAGAAATTTGAAATTTTACATTAGATATCCATTGTAGATAAATTTCATCTAGTATTTTTGATTGTATTTGTTATGCTAGAAAGTTGGACTCATCTTCTTAAGCAGGCAGACTAGTAAAAGTCTCTCTCATGCAAGGATCATAGATTTTCCCCTCAGAAATTTACGTAAGTAAGTTTTCTGCCTCCTTTAGGCATCTTTTTCTCTTAATGTAGGAAAGCTCTGTGTTTTTGGTTCTTGGAATTTCTGCATTGAGTTCTTCTTAACGGTGCATCTGGTAGCCTCCCATCGTGAGCACTAACTAGATGTCTTGTTGGCGCAGTTATCATGGACGACAAACGACTAGTCCCTTCTATCAAATTTAGTTGTACTATCACTTTCTTGTGAGGAATATTTTTTAGTGTTGATCTTTAATGGCAATGGTAGTCCATCCTTTTCTTAATGACTGACCACGTCCATTAGGGGACCCTCATAGTCCACGTCAACCTGACCAAAGTCCAAGTCAAAGTCTATGATGCCACCCTGAGATGCCCTCTCCTCATTAAGTGCGAGATTCCAACCATCCTTGAAAGTAAAAATCAGCTTCTATACAGACCTTTTTTCTGCAGAAGACCGAAAAATATTAGTAAGTTAAAATTTAGCAGAAACAAGATTAAAACAAAACATTTTATTAGAAAAAATTTTTTGTTTATACTAGTGCAAAGATTATTTATTTATTTATGTATACATATTATATTTACATTTTTTAATTTATTAAAATATCAAACTTAATAGTTGGAAGGAGAACATCAAAGTACGAAACTTCAAAAATTTCATTTTACTAAGGTTAAATTATTACAAAATTTTGGACCCAGTCATAGACGCTTGGCCAAATAAATAACCCCAATCAAATTCTCACAATTTTGTTTCGAACAATTTCAAGTTGTATAATATGTCTTCAAATATCATCCATTGATTGAAATCATATGTCTCTCTCCTCGCAAATCCACCAACTAGTAGGCTCCTCCTGAATAAACCTTTTCTACGACAAATGGTCCATCTCAAGTTGGCTCCAATTTTCTACCTATCATGCGACATGCAAGAATAGGTCTTTTGAGAACTATAACGAGGTCACCAACTTTGAATGTCCTTGGATGGGCCAATTTTTTATAAGATTGTACCATTATCGCTTGGTAAAGTTCCAAATTTTGTTACACTACTAGTCTCTTTCCTTTATGACTTTACAATTCTTCAAGTCTGAGCTTTGCACTTTCTTCTATTGTAAGTTGGTTGGCGACTATGACTCTGAGAGACGGTGTCTAAACTTCCAGCGGAATTACTGCCTAAGACCCGTATACAACTACGTAGGGTGTATATTGAGTAGGAGTTCTGAACGTCGTCTGGTAGGCCCATAAAGCTTCTAACAATTTATTATGTCAATTACTTTTATTTTCATCCAATGTCTTCTTTAAAAAATGTACCAATGTTTTGTTGAATGCTTCGGTCAGTCTATTTTGCCTGGGATAGTAAACTATAGAGTATCTCTAGTCTATTCAAAGTCATTTAATGAAGTTGTTGATCTTTGTACTTTTGAAGGCTGTCCCATTTTTAAAAATCACTCTGTGCGGAACCCCAAAATGGTAGACAATTGGACTTTTGAAAAATTACAGAACATGTTGTGTTGTAACCTCTCGTAATGACATTGCTTTTGCCCACTTAGAGAAGAAATCCATAGACAAAAGAGTGAATCTATGTCCCTTAAAGGATGGAGGGTCTATTGGACCTAATATGTTTGTGCCCCCCTCCCTCCAACATTTGAATAGCCACTAGGCAACAGTTTAGTGTAGCACATTCGAAGGTTGGTGTAAGACCACCCCATGCACTTAGTAAAGGTGACATTTTTTGGTTGTATCCATGAAATTGGACATCTTCGCTGGCCAATAATACTGAGTCTTTTGATCTTCATTTTCATCTTTGGCTCTGGATGGTGAGTACCACACAATCTGACATCTAATTCTTTGACAATATTTTGTCCTTCTGCTCTGCTTAGACATCGCAGCCACATTTGATCGAATGATCTTCTATAGAGGACATCACCCACAAGTGCATATAACATAAATCTTCTTGTGATATGATATGCCTCGTACTTATCCTATGACAGCTTTCCAGTCTGTAAATATTCTATTAATGGATTGTGTGAGTCCTCGTTAATGACAACAACTACAATCATTGTTCCTTATTCTTTCCAAAATTATGTAGATTGTTGAGGTTGATCTGAGACAAAACTCCTCTTCCTTGTATTATAATGTCAATGAAATCCTCTTGGGGGACAGAGAGTCACACAAGGGATCTGTTCAAGCACTAACTACAATCATTGCTAGACCGTCGGCATGAGCTTTATCGCCTCGAGGAATCTGGTAGAAGTCACACAAGGGATCTGTTCAAGCAACCTCATTATATATCGGTGGTATTCTGCTAGTCTTAATTTCAAAATCTTATGTTGTCTGATGACTAGTTGGATGACAAGTTGTCAGTCACCATAGATGGCAATATCTGTTACATCCATTGAGATTTTAAACTCCAATCCAGTAATTAGTGCTTCATATCTGCTTAATTGTTTGTGCACGACTTTGTCAGGTGGTAGGAGAATCTCAACATGCTCTTATCTAGTGTTATGAAAATTAAAGCAATTCTTGCTTTGCCTGGCATAACCATTATTGATCCTTTGTCTTTGATGGCTTACAAAGCTCCATCAAAGTACATTTCCCAATGCCTAGCACTGGATGATTCAATTTAAAATATTTGTTTGTCTAGTAACTCAACATTGAGCGGGGACACAATTGGAAGTGGGTGTGCTGAAAATCTTATAGACTTTTTTCATTAATAGAGGGGAGGGGAAAAAAGGTTATATCAAACTGAAATAAAATCATTGTCCATCTCGCTCGACATCCGAAAAGTTTTGGTTAGGTCATCAAATATTGCAATGGATTAACATTTTAAATTAGGATAATTTTTTGTGAAAGCATGTAATGCCTGAGCTTTTAGGCAGTAAAAATTAAGGCTAAACAATGCCTCTCATTAGGTGGATACTTTACCTTCGTAGGTATTAGATGGTGAATTAAGTAGCAGAGCATGTTTTCCTTACCATCATCATTTAGCTGAGCTAATAAGGCTCTGAGAGAGCCATCTAAGGCTTTAGTAGAAAGTATCAACGGTCTTCCCGAGATAGAGGCTACAAAAATAAGAGGTGTCATTAAATATTGCTTAACATCCTCGAAAGCTTATTGACATTTCTCTTCAGAAAAGAATTTGACAAACTTTTTAATTAATGCCAAGAAGGCTTTACACCTACCTAAGAGATTACAAATAAAGCGTCTCAGATCTGCCAATTTTGCTTTGGAAGGAATGTAGTGGTTTCAAGGCTTTGGGAGGAGGCATTTACAAGATAGCTTTAATCTTATCTCGGTCAATCTTGATTCCCTGATGACGGACAACGAATTCTAGAAATTCTAGATGAC
Organism: Phalaenopsis aphrodite; assembly: GCA_003013225.1. NCBI lineage: Eukaryota > Viridiplantae > Streptophyta > Magnoliopsida > Asparagales > Orchidaceae > Phalaenopsis > Phalaenopsis aphrodite. The sequence goes on from NEWO01000074.1 coordinate 1,029,732, forward strand.
GGACAATGAATCTTATCTGGGTCGATCTCGATTCCCTGATGGGCTCTGTCGAAGGCGCACTTTAAGGGATTCATCTTAAGATTATATTGTTGTAACTGTTTGAACACGATTCTCAAATCGAGCAAATGGTTTATTTTCCATTTACTCTTGAGGACCAAATCATCCATATAACACTCCACTTGGTTATGAATGAGGTCTTCAAAATTTTTTGACATCACTCATTGATATGTTGCTCTGGTGTTCTTCAACATGAATGACATCACCGTGTAGCAAAAGATCCCAATCTGTGTTCTAAGGGCTATAAGTGTTGCATCATCTGAAGTTAACTTGATTTGTTTGTAACCTGAAGATCCATCCATAAAAGAGAAAATCTCATGTGTTGATGCGATGTCCACCATTAATTCAGGTATCTGTAATACAAATTCATCTTTTAGACAGGCTTTGTTTAATTCCCTGAAGTGGACACATACACGAAGTTATCCATTTTTCTTCAAAACAGACACAATATTGGCTAACCATGTGGGGTATTTCACTTCTCCTACAATTTTAACATCTATCAATTTATTCAACTCAGCAATGACTTGTTGCTTTATCTCGAAGCACATTCTTTTGGGAGCTTATTTTATTGGGAACATATCTTTTTCCACTCCGAGCTTATGAACTTCAACTTTTGGGGAAAATCCTAACATTTCATCCTTACTCCATGCGATGCAATCTTTGAATCTTGACAGAAATTTGATTAATTCTTATGATTCTTCATTGCTGAGTAGAAAACTTTTGAAAGTAGGTTGGGGCTTCTCCTTAGTCCTGAGATTAATTTCCTTCAGTTCATCAACAATTGATTTAATTTCTTCCTTAAATTCTGGTGGGGCATCCACTATTAACTAATCTTGATAGTCATCATCTACATCAAGGCAATTCTCTTCCAATCACTAGTAACAACCATGCAAAATTTTGAATCATCGACTAGTCCTATAGTACAAGATTCTAGACCCTCTTTCTAATTAGGAGTTTGACTTTTATCATTCCATAATTTCTCAAAAAGTTGTAGCTTATATTTTGGCATTTATTTTGGCACATATCCCTATTAAATTAGCTTTTGTAGACAAGGAGAAAAGTGACCAAAAGGTAACTCCATTAATTCATTAGGAATATCATCCAAATTTAGATGATTTTCAAGATTAGCTGAAGTATAAGCACAATAAAACTCGATCAGCTTTGAGCCAGCGCTACAAACTTCCATGACCTCTAAACTCTTGACCTTTTGAGGGAGAATCAATAAAAGGGTCATGGCATTCACATAGTGGTTGATCCGGTCATACATCGACTCATACTAACATTTCTCCACATCTTCTAAGGATATCTCGTATTGTGGTTTCTTTTATCTTTTCGTCATTGTTTCCTCCTTATAGTTTTATTGCTCATAAATGTTGATGATCGGCTTAGTGTATCTAGTAATCGTATTGGTTCTTCCCCATCCACGTCCCCGGCATCGAACTCAGGTGCACAAACTAAAATAACCCACACCAACTTGTTGCAAAAGAGTGGTGGATCATTGCTGAAGCAGGGTTGAATAGCCCTACCCTTGGGATCCTTCTAAATCTTTATTTTTATTTGTCACCAAGTCACAAGAGACGACAGTTTTCTTTGGAGGAACGTAATAGGCCACATCTTCATGAATTTCAATATCATGAACTGAAAATGGTTGTAAATATCTTTTAATGCAATGTTCTTGTCCTTCTTTGTAATATTTGATGCACTGATGAAGGAAAGACGGAACCATGTTGTGCTCATGAATCCATGGTTGGCCAAGTAGAGCTTTAAAAGAGGTTTCGACATCGATGATATGGAATTTAGCAGTTGTTACTAATTCTCCAACTTTCATAAGCCGTGTGATAGATCAAAGGCCTTTTTCTCCCTTCTAATCAAATCCTCTTAACATCATTTTATCAGATGTAATCTCCTTAGCTTCAATATCCAAATATGCTAGCATCCCTAGATTCATTAAGTTAAGTGATGTCCTAGGATCCACCAAAATTCAGGACAACACGAATCTGCTGATGTTAACAGAGATGTAGAGCAGTCAGTTGTGGTCAGCAGTACCGAGCAACAAGTCTTCTTCTCTAAAACATATCTAACGTTGTTCCTTTAACAAACAAACTTCGTCTGAGGATGTGTTGGCCAATTTAGCTATGAAAATCTCTGGGAAAAAAAAAGTCGTAACCAGAGACTCTATCATCTCCTATGCTAGTATTAGAGTGTCATAGATGCTTAGTTTAGCTAAAAACTTCCTAAGATGAGCTAGCACACTGTAATCCACTTTATATAATCTTATCATATTCACTTGATTATTTGGTTCTTCCATTGGTGGACGTGGAGGTAGCTGTTCTTGAATTATTATTTGTTTTCCTTTATCCACTGGAGTTGACCTCAAAGGTAACATTTTCTCGCTCCTTAGGTTTATCTTTGTATTTTCCTATTCTTCTTTTTGCAACATTATTGGTAAATTTTATGTTTCTTCATCTTCATTGGAGAGATCCAAGTTGATAGCAAGTGTTGTGATATGATGCTCGAGGACTGGCTCCTCACTCCTATCGTAACCGATATCATCGACATTTTCTTCATCCTTATTAATGGTCTCATCAAACTAAAGTACGATCTAAGGATCGGTTTAGGATCTGATATCGGAGTTAGATTGAGAAAATTTAGTTACATTATCACTAGAAATAGTTAAAACGTAGCCAAAATTATAATCATTGTATTGATAATAATCCGGTGGTGCAAGAAGATAATCATATTGATAATAATTTGATTTAGGTTGGCTAATCCATTATATTGAGCTCAATTGATTGATCAATTTGATGTAAATTATTGTTAAAGAGATTTTAGAAAGGAATTGGAGTGGTTTTGAGTTAATTTGGAAGTTCAATTTGAAGAAATTTTCTCCTTTAGTCAGTTTAGGGGGGTTGGGTTGGACTTGAATTTAGGCTAGGCTAGGATTAAACTAAGTCTAAATGGATGGCTCAAAATGTTCTAGAGGAATGTCATTAAGCATTTTTAACACCAATTGGGTGCCAATTTTAGTGTTAAGGCATGCAATTTCTTAGAATTTGGGCATGTGGCTAAATTGGGGCAAATTTGGGGTTTTTGAACTTGGGTTGAAATTCTGTGGAATTGAGGCCCGCGAAAGGCTAATTTAGGGATCAATATGATTATTTGGAATGTTAGAAAGATTTTGGGTTCCAAATTGAGGAAATTGAGTGGGCTATGGGGTTCAATACGGTGAGATTGGGTCATATGATCAAAATTAGGGGTTTTGGTTTGGATCAAAATTGGGCTCAAAGCATGGGTCAATTAAGCTTGAATATGGTTTGAAAGGATCATAGACATGATGACTTTGATCTTAGCATTGAAATAGGGAAAAATTAAGATGAAATTGTGAATTTAGAGAAATTGGGCCTTTAGGGGCAATTTTGGGGTTTTGGTCAAAATGGTCAAATTGGGTCAAATTTATGTGAGTGGAGTGGTCTACATTGATTTTGGAATCAGTTGTGAGGATTTTGGAATTTTTGGGCTAGGTAGGACATTTTTGCAATTTTGGCAAATTTGGGAGTATTTTAGTAATTCTAAAAATTTTGGGAGGTTTCAAGAGGTCTAAAATAATTTTTGAACATATTTAGTTGTTTTGGGTGGTTTTGGGAATTTTTGTCAAATTTGGGGTTTGGGGGTGTTTTGGTTAGGGGGGCAAATACTATGTTTGAATGTGGGGTGCCAACCACCCTATTTGAGCCGTGGACTAATGGTATCATCTACTTTGGGTCATTCTATATACTGGTTTTAGCTAGACTTTGGCATAGGATTAGTGGGTCTAGGGGACCAACTACATGAGTCTCCCAAAGGGTTAAGGGGAAAAAGTTAGGTAGGCTTAAGCTTAAGGTAGTGGTGGAAGTGTAATGTACTAGTGAGTGACATGGTATGAACCAGCTCAAAACCAACACCCAGGGTCAACCCTAAGGGCAAGCAATTCTATGGGGACTCTCCTTGAGCTCTCCCATATTGACCCCATCTACTAAGTGCTAGAGGTCAGGACCATTATGTGGAACTTCAAGTCGAGCAATGAAGAGTTTAGAATATCTAATGGTGAGGGTTCTTTTTATAGTCCTCTAAAATTAGTCAACAAGAAAGTCCTATGGCTAGACACTAGGCTACTAAAGAGGAAAAACTAAACCTTGACCAAAAGTGAGGTTAAAAATCTTCTTCACTCTCATCCTCCTGATGTCTCCCATTGATTGGTAGTGCACATACAGGTTGTAGAAGGGTCGATACGGAAACTCATCAGTTGAATCCTCTCCAATCTAAGAATGTTTCTTGAACATATGTACCAAACCTTTTTCAATACAACCAAAATGTTCAAAATGTTCTTTTAGTATCTAATCCAGATGATCCAGCATTTCAGAAATATTGCCAATCACATGCATAAGATTTTGCACCTCTTTCTCTATCTTCTTCATTTACTTCAAAAGTGCAATCAAAATGTAGAAGGGATAAATAAGTGATGAATTATGAGATTTCTAATCCATCAACACATTCATATCATTTTCTTCTCCCACTCCAATACAGTTGCAATAGACTTCGAGATCCATCGGCTTCCAAGGAAGAAGCACTTTTTCCCAAATTTCATAAGGTACTTGTGATTAACTGCACAGTAATAAAATAATGGATGTATGTCCAAGTTCAGTTGTAGATCTATTCACAAACAAACCCAAAATCCATTTTATAATTATGCCTCCAATATCAATAATTTCCAGTTTGAAAACAATAATTAAAAATGGTGCTATCCTTAATTACCTTACTAATCTTCATGGTGGGTAGTAATTTTTATGAAATAAAGAAGTGTCATGCCTTAGAAATAGGATTTAAAAATGATGAGGAAAAACTTACATTACAATCATCTCTGGCCCTCCAGTTAGCATCTTCATCCGTAAGCTATCAGTAGTTCATTCATATTATCACTCGTAAGGGTAAAATTTGCATAATGGCAGATAGAGACATTCTCAATCATAAACATCTTCTTTATTCTTGAAGTAGTGAACTGCACAAACCTACCTTGCCATAGACAATTCCTTGGTTGATCTCATGAAAATTTTCATAAAAATCTTTCACCAGAAGGATGACTATAGTGGATGAAGTGTAGCAAAGCACTTCACAGCGCCTCCGTGCAATAATCTCTTCCACTGAGTATTCAGTGTGTTAAATCCTGGATTCACAAATCCCTTTATTTGATTAGCCTCTTCTTTAACTTGATCAAGTGATTTTTGTGCATCGAAACTGATGAACTTTATCCTTTTGAAAATTTTAAATCTTATAGTTTTTTTGGAGTGGGAAGCCATTGGATTTGAAATCTAGTGGCTTTTCCCTAATTTTCCCCCTTATAATAGACTTAGGATTCGATTCTTAGGAGTTTTAAGGAGAATAAACTGCAAAAAACTGCCAAAAGCTACCTTTTGAAATGTTTAAGTCATTTTTTTTCACCGCGACGCATCATGCACCAGCTCTCTGGAATTCGGTACATGATGCGCCAGCTCTATGAAATCTCGGGCATCATGCGTCAATTCCAAAAACATCGTTATTTTAATTTCGATCCAATAAATTCTCAATTTTTCCTTAAAACTAGGTAAATAAAGATTTTTTTTAATATTTTTGCAAATACACGGACTTTATACATATAAATATAAAAAAAATAGTTCAAACACAAAAAAATTAAAAGCAAACTAAACAACGATACATATGGGTTACCTCCCACAAAGCGCTTGGTTTAATGTTGTCAGTCCAACATTCCCAGTCTTATTCTGGGTGACCCAATATTATAGTATCTTTAAAAGCTGATCTTTGACCATCAAAATATGGTTTCAATCTGTGCCAATTCACTTTAAATATTTTTCTAATATTGGGTCTTCAATATTAACTGCTTCATAGGGATAGACTTTTATAACTCTAAATGGCCCTTTCCACCTAGAGTTCATTTTTTCAGGAAATAATTTCAATCTTGTGTTGTATAATAAAACTTCCTATATATGTTCAAATTCACTTTTTGTTATCTTTCGATCGTGCCATTCTTTAGTCTTTTCCTTATAAATCCTCACATTATCTTAAGATTCATTCTTAACTTCCTCAAGCTCATTTAGTTGTAATAATCTTTTCTCACCAGCTACTTTCAAATTCAAATTGAATTCTCATATAGCCCAATAAGCTTTATGATTCAATTTAACTAGCAAGTGACAAGTCTTCCCAAAAATTAATCTATATTGGGACATTCCTATAGGTGTCTTATAATCAGCCTTATATGCCCATAATGTTGTATCTAATGTAACAGACCAATCCATTTTATAAAGATTAACACTCTTATCAAAAATTCTTTTAATTTAATGATTAGATACTTCTGTTTAAGCACTTGTTTGAGGATGATAAACAATTGCAATTTTATGCATTATATTATATTTTTCCACCAATCTTTCAACTATTTCATCTTTAAAACTAGATCCTCCATCGATAATGATTACTCTCGGCTTTCCATGTCTTGTAAAAATATTTTAAATAAAATTTTTGAAACACTCCTAGAATCCATTTTGAAATATAATTCACTGTAATCAATATATATATATATATATATATACATATATTCGAGTGAAGGTATAAATGGTCCCATAAAATCCAATCCCAATGCATAAAAAATTTCAATTTCAAATTAAAATTTAGAGGCATTTCATTTCTTTTTGAAATATTACCTACTGTCTGACACCAATCACATGTTTTTATATATATTAACATCTCTACATAGAGTAGGCCAATAAAATCCATTTTGCAAAATTTTATGAACAGTTATATCACTCCCAAAATGACCTCCAAATTTAGAATCATGACATTTTTTTATAATCTCGTGAATTTTGTTATAAGGCAAACATCGTCTCATTACTAAATATTTCCATTGTTTATACAAATAAGGATCATCCCAAAAATAAGATTTTGCATCAGGAATGAATTTTTTATTATTGTTTTGTTAGTTCATATGGTAAAATACCACTAACAATTTAATTTACAATATCAGCATACAAAGGTATTTCCCATCCTTTTACAACAAAAAAGTTGTTCATCAGGAAAAGTTTTGTTAAATCAAGTATTTATTTCTATTATAGCCTAGATAGATGATCAATAATTTGATTATCAGTCCCTTCTTTAATAGCAATTTAATTACAAAATCAAACTCTTGCATAAGAAGCACCCATCTATTTAATCTTGGTTTAGCATCCTTCTTTTGCATCAAATATTTAATCACTGAATCGTCAGTATGCACAACACATTTAGCTCCAGATATGATTTAAACTTATCAAAAGAATACATAATGGCTAATAACTATCTTTCAGAGGTGGTGCAGTTAGTTTGAGCATCATTAAGAGTCTTACTAGTATAATATATGACTTTATAAATCTTATCATATCTTTGCCCTAAAACATCTCAAATAGAATAATCACTAGCATCGTACATTAATTCAAAAGATTTCTCCCAATCAGATGAAACAATTTTATAAGCAATGATCAAACTTGTGTTTAAAGATTCAAAGACCTTAAAGCAATCTTGATTAAAGTCAAAATTTGCATCTTTCTCCAAAAGTTAGCATAATGGTTTGGCAATTTTTAAATATTATTTAATATATCTCATGTAAAATCCAACATGTCCTAAAAAGCTCCTAACTCCACTTACTGTAGTAGGTGGAGGTAGGTTTGATATAACATGTATTTTTACAGGATCTACTTCCATGCTATTTTCAGAATTTTTATGACCGAGCACAATTCCTCCTGCAACCATGAATTTGAAATTTCCCAGTTCAATACGAGATTAGTCATTTCACAACATTCCAGAACTTTCTCTAAATGATTTAGACATATTTCAAATGAAGCTCCAAATACAGAAAGAACGTCCATAAAGACTTCAATCCCTTTTTCAATCAAATGATTGAAAATTGACACCATTCATCTTTGAAATGTTGCAGGCACATTACATAGTCCAAAGGGCATTTTTTGAAAAGAAAACATTCTATGAGGGCTAATAAAAGTTGTTTTCTCTTAATCCTCTAGATCAATAAGTATTTGATAATAAATAGTATATCCATCTATAAAATAAAATTATTTATGCCCAACGAATCTATCCAACATCTTGTCTAATAAGGGTAAAGGAAAATGATCCTTGCTGGTGGCAGATCTTAACTTTCTATAATATATGGAGATTCTCCAACTAGTGACTCGTCTTGTTGATATTAATTTGTTATGCTCATTTGTCACTACAGCCACATCTCATTTCTTTGGAACACCATGAATCGGACTTACCCAAGCACTGTCTGAAATAGGATATAACATTCGAGTATTTAATCATTTTAAAATTTCTTCCTTCACAACTTCTTTCATTATAGGATTTAATCTTTTTTGAGAATTAGCTCCTGGTTCATGTTTATCTTCTAATAAAATTCTATGCATATAAATTGAAGGATGATTTCCTTTAATATCAGTTAATGTCCATCCAAGGGCTTTTTTATATCTTTTCAAAGTTTCCAACAATTGTTGTTCTTGCTTATTAGTTAATTATGGGGACACTATAACAGGTAATGTAGATAAATCTCCTAAGAATGCATACTTCAAATGTGTAGGAAATATTTTCATTTCTACTGTAGGAGGTTTCTCAATAGATGAAATCGAATTCTTATTACTTTTTGTAGAATCTAACATTATAATTTTTTCTTGAACATAATCCCGTAGATTCATCTTGAATTTTATCATCATCTTGATATTCTATATATTCCTTTTCAAATTTACTTTCAAAAGTCTTCTTAAAACATTCATGGATTAATTATTTGTTAATACCCATTCTGAAGCATTCAATCTCTTGTTCTTTTACATGGTATATCAATGATTTTGCAATATTAAATGTAACCTCTTGATCACTAACTCTCATAGTTAGTTCTCCTTTTTGAACATCTATCAACACTCTTCCAGTGGCTATAAATGATCTTCCTAAAATGATAGAAACTTTTTTATCTTCCTCCATATCAAATAAAATAAAGTCCATAGGAAAGATACATTTATCAACCTTTACTAAAGCATCTTCTATAACTCTTTCAAGATAGGTAATTGAATGATCAGCTAACTGAAAAGTTGTAGTAGTAGTTGAAATGTCTCCAAATCCCAACCATCTGAAAATTGATAACGACATAAGATTAATTCTAGCTCTTAAATCATATAAAGCTTTTCAATAAATTCGTTTTCCAATAGAACAAGGAATTGTAAGACTTCCAGGATCTTTAAGTTTTTCAGGAAGCTTTTTCTGTATTATAGCACTAGACTCTTCACTGATTGCAACATCCATATTATCAACAAACTTCCTTTTCTTATTAAGTTTATCCTACATGCACTTCAACTAGCTTGGAATTTATTTCGATGCATAAAAAAATAGAATGTTTATCGTTAATTTCCTCAAGATTTCCAAAAAATTTAAAAATTTTTATTAGTGGTGATGGGTTGATGAATGGATGGTAGTGGTGGTGGGCAACATGACAACAAGTGATAGTTTGAGGCCAACATTTAGAGAAGTGGTCAATAGCTTGGACTGTAAAAGAAATGTAGTGTAATAAAAATTAAATATTATTTTTTGGATGAATACATTACAAACACACAAAATTATATTTATGTTTTTGGGTAGTACATTATAAATAGTGTAAAATCCTTAAGCAATGATTAGTGATAACCAGTAATGACTGACAACTAGCAATGGTAGCAAGCAATGGTTCATTATAGGTAGTGGAATGATAACTGGAGGGGACTATTAGTAGTGATGGGTTAACTATTAGTGGTGATGGGTTAATAAATTGATGGGGATGCAAGTGGTGATGGGTTAAAAAATTGATTGTCTCTATTTTTTTTCCTCGGTCTTTAAGGAAATGGAGGTGGTGGTCTTTCTACAGAGATTTTCATTGGTTTATTCAGACTTTCTGCTTCAAAATAAAAAAATTCACTAGACTTTTAATTTTCCACCACATCCTTTTCAATTTCAACATCTAGGTGAAAATTGTTTTCTAGTTCATTTCCACTACTTAGTTGAATAACTTTAATTTGCTCTTTTTTCAGGTCTTTAAGATTTACTACAACATTACTCGGCAATGTTTCTGGAGGTCTATTGCTCAGTGTGGTATTAATACATCCCAATTAATTTTTCATGTTTCTAATTAAAGCTCCTTGACTTGATAATTGACTTCTCATTTGCAATATCAATTCTTCCATTAATACATTTTTCTCCTCACTCTGCAAATTATTAAATCTTAGGGGGTAAAAAAGTTTATAAGCTTGATTCCCTTGACTGCTGGTGTTTCTCATGGGGTTAGCTGCATTATTTTCCCCATTATGGATTTGTAGCATTATAATTATTGTTACTCCAACTAAAGTTTGGATGATTCTTCCAATCAGGATTATAATAATTGGCATCAGGATTATTAGAATGATTGTTTATTGCATTTAAAGTCTCATAAGAAGATTGAGATTCTATCATTTATTCTAATGAGTTTTCATCAATCACAAGTGTTGTCTAAGAATAATTCATTCCATATTTATCTTTCTTCTTTGATATAGTAGCTATTTGGGCAGCTAACATAGATATTTCATCAGAATCATGAATACTAGCTACTCTTTTTAGATTTAACCTTTTGGAGGGGCCATTGAAAATTATTAGCATCCATCTCTTCAATAATAGAATATACTTCATTGAATGGTTTTAACATGAATGATCCACCAGCATTAACATCAATTATCAATCTAAGAGAATCAACCAACCCATTATAAAAAGTTTGAATTACTAACCACACTGGAAATGCATGGTGTGGACACTTTTTACAGAGATCTTTAAATCTTTCCAAGGCTTCAAGAATTGATTCCCTTTCAAACTGACAAAAATATGTGATATCATTTCTATGCTTAGCAGGTTTTAAGGTGAGAAATATTTTGATAAGAATTGTTGTGACGAATCTCCCTATGTTCTGATAGATCCAAGTGCTAATGAGTTTAACCACATTTTATCTTTATCCCTTAGTGAAAAAAGAAAAAATGTAAGCCTGACAGCATCATTTGGCACTCCATCATATTTAAATGTAGCACAAAATTCTAGAAAACTAGCAAGGTGTAAATTAGGAACTTCAGTTGGTGTTCCTCTATCGACATTATTTTGGTTGGAGGAGTTGCCCATAAGAAGTTGTTGGTTGTCAGAATAAAAATCCCATCTTCCGCTTTGGAAAGCCATTTTAATTTTTAGAAAAATATGAAATCAAAATGACCCTATATTTTTCATAGTTTAAATGAAAGAGCGCTATATCTCAAACCCTGTATCTATCCCTAAGGATAAATACAAGAATTGAGTATGAGACTTCATTAAATAAACTGAGAAATGTATGACGTCCGTTTGGTCTGCAAAACTGTTTTATTTGCCGATAATTTTCACTATTTAATATGAAGAATTAAATAAAGTTTATATTAAGCTGGGTTTGAACGAACTTCCTATAAGGGCAAGCCCCTATAGTTAATTACATCTTAAATGAGTGAAGTCATTTAAGAAAACTCTCGATAAAAATTAGGAAATATTATCTTTAAGGATTTCAAAAAGATAGGACTTTTCAATGATATCGGACAAAGAGGTGTGAAATGGGATTGGCTCAAATTTGGAGCATTTTGTTTTTGGAATCCAAAAGAGGAAGAACTTGGGGATGTCATGGATCCGGAGGAGAACTTTGGTGACATCCTAGTCTATCATATTATTTGGCTTCAGTTTTGAGGAGAAGTATTTAGGTGTTTCATCCTGCCAATTTTATTTGTTAGGGCTTAAGTTCATGCGAAACAATCACACAAATAGTCTGGAAGATGTGAGGATATAGGTCATAAAAGACAACAACATGGGAATCCTAAGATGTGTTAGAGCTTATATTGTACAGCAGAGCTGTACAAAGCCTAAAGATGAGGTGAGGATTTATGTTGCATAAGGAGAAAACATCAAAATCCTTTGACTTGGTTGTTTAATTCTAAGGAAGGAATGGTTTAGCTGGGGAAGACAAGTTTTGCTATTGAAGATGGTCATTCTGCCCACCAAGCTTGCTCCAAGATCCTTATCGTGATGAGTTTGAGTTTTCTAGGGTGTCAAGTTATGATGTCAAATAAGGTGGCCCTATGGTTGAAGTTCTTTAAATTTTATGGGGAATGTTAAACTTGATTAGAGAGACACTAGTTAAGATCATACGATTCTCTCGTTATGGCACCACTATTTTCTATTAAATTCACTTAGTCCAAATGAATTTACTAAACTCAACTTAATGAGTTCCATAATTTCATTTAGACCATGGGAAGCCACTTTAGCTCCTCCTAGGAATGTTAAAGTTGATTAGGTCGGGAGTCCACTAACTGGTAGGCTTCTACTACGTAAACCTTTTCAATGATAAATGGTCCCTCCTAAGTTGGCTTAAATTTTTGACCTATCTTGCAGCGTGCATCAATTTGTCATTAGATTGTACTATCTTTGCCTGGTAAAGTTCTAAATGTTGTTTTTCTTCAAGTCTTTTTCCTTCAAGACACTCTAGTTCTTCAAGTCTGAGCATCACACCTTCTTATGTTATGAGTTGGTTGGTGACTACAACTCTGAGAGACGGCGTCTGAATTTCTAGCAGTAGCACTGCCTCGTACCCATACAAGAGCATGTATCGTGTACACTAAGTGGGAGTCCTGAATGTCATTCGATAGGCCCACAAATCTTCTAGCAATTTGTTAAGCCAATCTCTTTTATTTTCGTCCATTGTTTTTGTTAAAATCTATACCAACATCATGTTGAAGGCCTCAGACATTCCGTTCGCTCTAAGATAGTAAATGGTAGAGTATCTCCACTCTATCCCATGTTTTTTGGCAAAACTATTGATCTTTGTGCTTTTTAAAAGTTGTCCCATTGTTCGAAATTATTCTTCATGGTACTCTGAAACGGTAAACGACTTGGCTTTTGAAGAACTGAAGGACGTACTGTGTCGTAACCTCTCGTAGCGACACTGCCTCTACCTATTTGGAGAAGTAATCCATGGCAACAAATATAAACCTGTGTTCTTTGGAGGATGGAGGTTCTATCGGACCTATTATGTTTGTACCGCACCACTCAAATGGCACGAAGCAACAGTTGGGTGTAGAGGTTGGTGGAAGACCACCCCATGCACTTGGAACTGGTGAAAATTTTCTAGTTGTATCCATGCAATTAGACATCATTGTTGGCTAATAATATCTGAGTCTCTTGATCTTCAATTTCATTTTTGGTTCTAACTGGTGAGCCAAGGCATATGACATAGCCCTTTTAGTAATGTGATGTATTGCTGACTTTTCTTCTGGCAGCTTTCCAGTATACAAATATTCTATTAATGGCTTACACCAATCTTTGTTGATATCTGCAACTGCAACTGTTGTTTCTTCTTTTCCAAACTTGTGTAGAGTTTCGAGGTCGATCCATTACAGAACATGTTATCCTTGTACTATGATTTCGATGGAATCATTCAAGGGACATGCCAATTCTTTAGTGAGTTTTGCTAGAGTTTTGGCATGGGTGTTATCTCCCCTAGGAATTCGATACAAAGTCACACAAAGAATCTGTTCCAGCAGTTACATAGGTACCGATGATATTCTTTTTATCTTGGTTTTAAAATTTTGTATTTTCCAATGACTATCTGGATGACGAGTTGAGAGTCACCATAGATGGCAATGTTTGTTATATCCATTGAGATTGCCAACTTAAATCCGGTGATTAAGGCTTCATATTCTGCTTTGTCGTTAGTGCACGGCTCTATCAGGTGGTATGAGAACCTCAACATACCCTTACATGGTGTGATAAAGATCAAACCAATCTCTGCTTTGCCTGGTATGACAATGATTGATCCTTTATCTTTCCTAGCTGATGAAGCACCGTCAAGGTACATCTCCCAGCATTGCGCACTGAAAAATTTCATTCGTAACATTTGTTCATTTGGCAGTACATCATAGAGAAGGGACCCAGCTGACAATGGGTGTGCAGTGAGAAATTCTGCTAAAATCTGTCCCTTGTTAGCATGGAGCAGAATAAAAGTGATATCAAAATGCAATAAGATCATCGACCATCTTCCTAGATGGCCACAGAGTGTTGGTCAGGCCATCAAATATTGCAATGGGTTAACTTTTTAAATTAAGATAATCTTATGAGAGAGCTTTTAATATCTAAGGCTTTTTGAGGCAAAAAATAATGTCAGAAAATGCTTTTCAATAGGTGGATACCTTAATTTCATCAGTATTAGGCGACTACCAAAGTAGTAGAGTGCATTTTCTTTACCACCATCATTGAGTTGGGCTA
>NEWO01000074.1:1044669-1100543 GCA_003013225.1 Phalaenopsis aphrodite
ACTTGATTGTGAATGAGGTCGTAAAAAATTTTCATCATTGCATGTTGATATGTTACTCCAGCATTCTTTAACCCAAATGAAATCATTGTGTAGCAAAAAATTCTGATCAGTATCCTGAAGTCTGTAAGTGTTGCATCCTCGAGAGCATCTTGATTTGGTTGTATTCTGATGATCCGTCCATGAAAGAGAAAATTTCGTGTGTAGAAGCGATATCCACCATCATTTTTGGCATTGATAGTGGAAACTCGTTATTCAGACATGCTTTTTTAGATCTCTGAAGTTAATGTAAATACGGATTTGTCCATTTTTCTTCTTAATAGGTACAAAATTGGCTAACCATGTGGGGTATTGCTCTTATTTTACAAAGTTAGCGCCTATTAATTTTAATACCTTGACGATAACTTGTTGTTTTATTTCAAGGAGCATTTTTCTTGGAGCTTGTTTTATTGTGGTTATATTTTTATCTACCTTGAGTTTATTAATTGCAACCTCTGCTAACAGTCCCGACATTTCATCATAACTCAATGCGAAGCAATCTTTGAATTCTTTTAACAATTTACTCAACTGTAGAGATTCTTCATCGTTCAGTAGAGAACTTATAAATGTAGGTCTGTGCTATTCTTCAGTCCCGAGGTTGATTTCTTTCAACTCATCAATCGTTGATTTAATTTCCTCCTCAAATTCTGGCAGAGCATCTTCTATCAGTTGATCAGTAGAGTTATCCTTTAAATCGAGGTAATCCTCTCCTGACTCACTAGTAACAACCACACAAAATTTTGAATCATCGACTGGTCCAACTGTACCAAATTCGAGACGCTCTTTTGAGTTGGGAGTTTGAATTTTAACAGTCTATAAATTTTTAAAAGTTATAATTTATCTTTTGGCAGTTGTTTGAGCAAATGTTTTTGTTGAATTAACTTTTGTACGTAAGGCAAAAAGTATCCAAAATTTAATTCCATTAATTCATTAGGATCATCATCCAAATTTACATGATTTTTAATATTATTAGAGATAGAAGCACTATAAAATTTTATCGGCTTTCAACGAGCACTATGGACTTCCTTGACCTTTAAACTCTCGACCTTTTGAGAGAAGATCGGAGCAAGGGTCATAGTATTCACATAGTGGTTTATCCAATCATACATCGCCTCATATTCACTTTTCTCTGCATCTTCTAAGGATATCTCCTATTGAGGTTTCGTTTGTTTTGTCATCATTATTTCATCTTCAGAACTATCTTCATCACTGATGTTGATGTTTGGCCTAGTCCGTTCAAAGATTAAGTTGGTTCTTGCTCGTACACGTCCCCGGCCTTGACCTCGGGTGCACGGACTAAAAGAACCTCCACTAACTTGTTGTAAGAGAGTAGTGGAAGATTGCTGAAGCAGAGTTGAATGGGCCTGCCATTGCACTTCTTCAGGATCTTTACTTTTGTTTGTTGCAATTTTGTGAGAGAAGACAGTTTTCTTTGGAGGTGCGTAGTAGGTAGCATACTCATGAATGTCAACTTCATACACTAAAAACAGTTGTAGATCTCCTTTGATGTAATGTTCTTGTCCTTCTTTGTAATACTCGATGCGCTGGTGTAGAGAAGATGGAACCATGTTGTGTTCATGAATCCACCGTCGACCAAGTAGAGCGTTGAAAGAGATCTTGACTTCGATGATATAAAGTTTGGCGGTTGTTGCTAGTTCTCCAACCATCATAAACAATGTAATTGATTTAAGGGCTCTTTCTCCCTTTTGGTTAAAACCTCTTAGCATCATTTTATCGGCCGTAAGCTCTTGAGCTTCGATGTCCAAAAAGGTTAATGTTCATAGACCCATCAAGTTGAGTGATGCTCCAGGATCTACTAATACTTTGTACAACACAAATCTGTCGATATTAACGAAGATGTAGAGTGGTCAGTTGTGGTCGGCGATACCGAGCAGCAAATCTTCATCGAAGAAGGACACCCCAGGCTATTCTTTCAAATAGAAAACTTCATCTGAGGATGTGCTGGCCAAATAAGCTAAGAAAATCTCTAGGTCGAGCAAAGCTATAGCCAGAGACTCTCTCATCTCCTTTGATAGGATCAGAGCATCATAAATGCTTAATCGCGTCACCAACTTCCGAAGATTAGCTAGCATTTTCTAATCCACTTTGTATCGTCCTATAATTTTCTCTTGGTTATGTGTTTCTTCCACTGATGGATGTGTAGGTAGTTCTTCTTAAGTTACTATTTATTTTCCTTTATCCACTAGAACTGTTCTCGGGGGTAACACTTTCCTGCTCCTCAAGTTTATTTTTGTAATTTCTTCGGTCTTATTGGTGAGTTTGTTAGACTCAAGTACGATTTGAGGATAATTTTTGGAATCATGATTGAAGTTAGATCAATCATAATCGATTATGTCATCACTAGAAACTTTTAAAATGTACCCAAAATCATGATCATTTTATTCAGAAGACCCCGAAGTGGTAAAAAGATAATCATACAAGGTCAAATATTGGAGAATTTTCTTGGCCAAATCTGAGACAACCAATCTAGAAAAGGCAGCCCCTATCCTACCCCCCGTGCTATCAATTTTCGTAATGCATTCTTCTTTTTCTTTATCATTGACAACGATGGCTCTTGTGGTGAAATCTTCATCTCTGGCTTGATAAGCTGAACACTCTGAGCGGAAGTTTGTTTTGACGCATTCTAGATTTGGTTCAATAATTTCTTAGATGATTTGCTTCAGGCTGCACTCCATCCATCTTTTCCAGTGTATGCGGAAGACTGCCTCGGTGAACTCTAGATTTGATTTAGGACCCTCTTGAGTTTTTCCTAAGTCGTACTCCATCCCTCTCCCCCGGTTTAAGGATCAATTAGAGAAATTGGCTAGGTTTATGGAACCTTTTTTAGGTTCTTTTAAATATTCTTTCCGAATCATTATTTTTCCTTCTTTGAGATTTTTCTCGAGGCAATCTTTAAAGATGAAGCATTCTTCTATAGTGTGTCCCAGCAATCGGTGATACGAGCAATAATTTGGTTCATCCCTTTTGTCGATCTCGTCTGGCTTCTTTGGCTCTGGTAATCTGAACTCATGCTTCTTCATCAAACTTCTAAACATTTTGGATACGGCTTCTTCTCTAAAATAATATATCATTTTCTATCTTTCTGCCAGAGATATTCTCTTATTCCCTGTTTGAGGTGGCCCTTCTTGAGGTGATCGCTGACTCGATTGGCTATTCTGTTGTTGAGCCTGCTTAATGAAAACTAATGAGGATTTTCTGCATATATCTTCATTGGTTGTTTTCCCTTGTCAACAATCGCTACTATTCTTGATTTCTTTTCAAACACTATAGTTGTCGTGGACTTCTCGTGCGAATCGATATGTTTGATTTCTTCTTGAAGACTATTGGCTTTATAGAGTAGCTTCTCAAAGAATTTGATGGTGAGTCCCTTGAGCATGAAAGCTACTAGGCCATGAATGCTTTTGAGTAAAATCTCAATTGCATGATGTTCCTGTAGCTGAGGTTCACATTTCATGCTAAGGTTTCTCCACCTCAAAATGTAGTCCATCAAAGTCTCGTTAGGTTTTTGCTTTTCCATCATGAGCTCTCCTATAGAGACACGGTCATGCACTTCTGTAAAACTTTTCAGAAATAGTTGTTCCAACTTGATAAATTTCTTAACTAATCCGTAGTGTAAATCAGCATACCAATTGAAGGTGATCCCTGATAAGCTGCTGACAAACTATTGGAAGAGTAAAGATTTGTTATTCCTTGTGTTGGCATAACTAGCTCGGAAGTGTGCTATATACTGTCTGGGATTTCGAGTCCCGTTGAATATCTTAAATTTTGGGGCCACGAAACCCTTGAGAATGGTATGACATCAAATTCTTTTGGGTTGGTTCTACCCTTTAGAATCAATGCACCACCCTTGGATTGGGTTAAAGCCTTCTGAACTTACTCGACCATTTTCTTAAATTCTTTCTCTGGTATGGTGCTTGATGGACAATCCTTTTTTGGTTTCTCATCTCTATTTTCTGAGGCAACTTATCTTCTTTCATTTGTAATGTGTATTATCTCTGGTTGGTTGATATCTGGAGATGATAGTTGCAGTGCTTGCGATTTCCCTTAAATGATGGTCGTGGCAGTCATGGTTGCGTCCATCTCTTCTATCCTTTTCTCTAGTTGACTGACTTGTTCATCCCTTATGAGGATAGCCCTACGCAGCTCATCTACAACGTTCTCTTCAAGGAGAGGTTGAGCCTCCCACGCAGATTGAGTGGCTCTGGTTTTGATGAAATGGACATCCATGAAATCCTCTTTGAGGTAATTATTATAGTTAAAATCTTCATCATTGTTGTTAAGGGAAGCTCCGTGTTCCCAACCCAACTCAGAAATCTCAGCCCTGGGCTTTTTAATGTTTCTTCAATCATTGATTCTTTGATTGTATTAAGATCTGGAGGACCTGGCTGGACCTCCTCCTCTTCTTCTTCCTTTTTACTGGCAATCACTGCGACGATGTCAGAAACTTCAGACCCTGCCTTCATTCCATGATCTTGCTCTGCTAGCTCACTGGACTGCATTGGTATAGCGACCTTGGGTATCCATACCTTTTTCTTTGAAAATGATGCTTCAGGACGGGGTGTCCTAGTAGAAACCTTTGTATGTCGAGGAAGAGTATGCTCCCAGTGTTGCATATCGGCTACAGTATTGGGTAATCTCCTTATCTTTTCCTTTGGAATTTTAGGACATCCTTGTAGTGCGTGATTGGTAGGATTCTTGGACGCAGTCTTGACTTAATTGATTGACCGCATACGGTCCTGGTGATGGTAGAGTCGGTGGTGACTATGGCGGTATCAACTCTACTTCCCAAGCGAAAACCGACAGGAATACAAGTAGGTGAAGCCTCAGTTAACTTTTGAGATTGTTTGGCAAATCTAATGTTCTTTAAAATTTCTTCCTCATGTGAGGGGATATTGCATGTCCCACTCTTTTAAGTAGCTCACTCACTGAATAGCCTTTCTTGGTGGCTAGCCTCTGAAAAACTAAACTGACACGGGTGATAGACTATGTTTCTTTCTCTCCACACCCTATCCATGAAGTAATGGTAATGTAGCGGCAACTTTTTGGATGCTCTTGTACTAGTTGGTATCCATCAAAGGAAGGAATCTACTTCCTCACAGACGTGGATATACTTCCGGCAATTCTAACTAATTTCTATGAGGCTCTTCATCTATAGGTACTTCATTAGGAGCCTAAGTTTTAGTGGCCCCCCGAACTCTCCTGCTACAGTTTCATATTTGGTTTCGGGTTAGCGGTAGAATCTTTGAACCTAACCCGATTTCAAAGACTGATTGCAGCACAGGTAATCCCTCAGTTGGATCTTCAATGATCATTACTTCTTCTCCCTTAGTAGCGGGGACAACAGGCTTGGTAGGTGCCACGGCGGCAACAGCAGTCTTAGGCTTCTTGTAGGAAGGAAAGTCCTTAAGATAGTTCAGATTGAACTCAGTAGATGACTCTTAAACATCTAGAGTGGTGACTTTCATCGCGATGAATGGAGCCTTCCCGAGGATAACCTCGAGGTCTTCAAATCCATCTCCAAACTTAATGGTGGGAGCAACATTGCGGGCTTCATGGCTTATCGACAAGTTGCAAGATAAGTTCAATGTTGGGTAGGTCATTGCAACAACTTTAAAAGAGAGTTTTGGGGTTAGCTATAAGGCTAAAACCTTATAATCTTAGTGCAAGCAGTGAAAATATACACTGGTTGGTGTGTAGACCAGGTAAGTCTTAGTTTGTGGGAATTTTAAAATTTTTACTAAAAAGGTAATTTAAAAGTAGAAAGATTTAATTAGTTTTGAAGCGTGCACAACACAACACAATTTGATTTAATTTATCAAATAGGAAATCATATTTGGAAAAGAGGTGTGAAATGTTTAGTACCCAGTGCGAGACCCATTTAGCAGCACACAATGCCCAGGTGGAACTAGTCCACCAACACACCTATTGGTGTCTGACCCCACATGAAAATTTAAAGTGTCCTTAATGGCCTCCTGAACCCCTCTGTTCGAAGGTGATTGAACAGACAGTCCTGAAGTTCAAAGAGTTGATCGTACATTCCCAAGACAGAAATGGGTAAAGTATGTCAATGGAAGAAAGGTAATTTGGTCAAAGAGGGACATTGACACATCTTCAATCTACAAAGATAGTACTTTCCTAATTTAAATGTTGTCAGAAGTTTTCGGCACTATTTTGGTTGGAGGAGTTGCTCGTAAGATGTTGTCGGTCCTAGGAAACAAAATCCCATCACTCGCTTCGAAAGGGCATTTTAATGTTTAGAAAAATATGAAAACAATCTGACCCCATATTTTTCATAGTTTAAGTGAAAGAGCGTTGTATTTCAAATCCTGTATCTATCATGAAGGATAAACACATGACTTGAGGATGATGCTCGATCAAAAAAATTGAGAAATGTATGACTTATGTTGGTCTGCAAAACAATTTAATTTGCCGACAATTTCCCCTATTTAATATGAAGAATTAAAAAGGGTTTATATTAAGCTGGATTCGGACAAGCTTCATATAAGGGCAAACCCTTATAACTAATTACATCTAAAATGATCAAATTCATTTAAGAAAACTCTCGATAAAAATCAAAAAATACTATCTTCAAGGATTGTAAAAGGATAGGACTTTTCAATGATATTGGACAAACAGGTGTGAAATGGAATTATCTCAAATTTGGAGCAATTTCTTTTTAGAATCCAAAGGAGGAAGAACTAGGGGATGTCATAGATCCGGAGGAGAACCTTGGTGACTTCTCAGTCTATCCTATTGTTTGGCTATAGTTTTGAGGAGAAATATTTAGGTGTTTCATCCTGCCAATTTTATTTGTTAGGGCTTACATTCGTGTAAAACAATCACATAAAAAGCTTGGAAGATGTGAGGATTTAGGTCGTGAAAGACGACAACCTTGGAATCTTAAGATAAGTTAGAGCTTATATTGTACAACAGAGTTGTACAAAGGCCTAAAGATGAAGTGAGGATTTACGTTGCATAAGCAGACAACCTAAAAATCTTATGACTTAGTTGTTTAATTCTAAGGAGGGAATGCTTTAGCTGGGGAAGACAAGTTTTGCTATTGAAGATGGTTGTGCTGCCCACCATGCTAGCTATAAGCTCCTTACCGTGATGAGTTTGAATTTTCTATGGTGTTAAGTTATGATGTCAAATCAGGTGGTCCTATGGTTGAAGTTATTTAAATATTATGGGGCACGTTAAAGTTTATTAAAGCGACACAGGTTAGGATCCTAAGGTTCCCTCATTCCGGCACCACTATTTTCTATTGGATTCACTTAGTCCAAATGAGTTTACTAAACTCAACTTAATGAGTTCCATAATTTTATTTAGACCATGGGAAGCCACTTTAGCAACCGTAGGTTACCTCCTCCAAGGGATTCCCAATCATCCAATAGAGACGTCTTAATTTTAGTTGCAGTTACAATTTTGTGTGATGTTTGTGATTAAATTTTCAGTTGTCTTATTTTTTGGATGTTGTGGTGGTGAATTTTATCTTGGTTGATTTTATTTTTGGTTTTGGTTTTGTGCTATCCTAGAAGTTTTGTTTTTCAAGCAGGTGACATCGTTGTTTAGCATGCAAGTTTGTGTTTTGTTCATACATGAAGGTAAGTATGCACAATGTGGAAAGCTTAAGAAAAGATAATGCTATAAACTATAAAAGAGTACATAGTCTTCTCATTCTACCACCTGAAATTCAAACTACATGTTAGAACATCTTATGTAAAGCAGAAAAAGTAATGTTTTGGCGACCTACCTAACCTTATGTCTTATCTTGGTGGGTCCTTATTAGTTTGATTAAGGATGATTTTTGTTAAGCAAAACATATTAGTTTAGTACACCTTCGAGGTAACCAACAGATCTAGAGGAAGAAGTAGGTCCATGCTTCCCTCTCAGTGCCTAGTGAAAAGTCTCGTGCTCATTTAAACTAATTAAGTTGTTTAATAAATCCACCCAATAAAAATACTCCTAATGCTCAATGAACATTGATGTTTCAACTATCCTTATGAGTAGGGTAATTATCATTTGTGATTTAATTTGTAATTTATGTGGGTGAAGACCCTTAAAGAGCAAGTTAGTGTTATTAAGACACTTCACCAATTTTTTTTAGGGCTTCTAGTGTTCAAAGGTGTTAAATTTAGCTATGTTCACATTTTTAATCCTCATTTAATCAAATTTGATTTAACTTAGATCACCACTAAGCCTCTGAGACCTAGGTTGATATCCTAATTATTTTGAAAAGGTTGAATTTTAAGTGATGATGATTCATTTTTTGAAGATCATTTGAGCATCAAATTGGGGTATTAAATTAGTGAGTTATCAAAACCCAAAATCATACCCCTAAGTCTAGGATCATTTGGTTGACTAGACTTCGAAATTTTAATTTAAGGAAATTACAAATTTATCCCTTGATTATGGAAAGAGTGAGGTTGGTTTCTACCAATAAATCCCCTTGTGTTTCAATCATCTAAAAAATTTAGTTAAAACTAGAGGTTACCCTTTTCCCTCCTTGAATTAAGCCTAAATATTAATTAAGGCTAAATTTTCAAAATTACGTTTTTGCCCCTAAGGCTCTAACACTTCATAATTTATCAAATTAAATTCAAATGACTTTGAAATTTTTATCCCACATCACTCATAGGTCAATTAAGACATCAAATGAGAAAATGTGATCCTTCAAAATTTAATTTAATTTACATATTTATTTTAATGCAAAAATCAAATTTTTAAAAAAAAATTCCTTATCTTGACCAAGGAAAAGCCTAATCCCTTGAAAATTTTACTGGAGTAGACTTAGACCAATGAATCATTTGACCCAAATTTCATGATTTGTAGAGTTTCTTACGAATTACTAAACTTAGTTTAATTTCAGGAGTATTTTTTAATCATAAAATATTTTATGAGATAAAAATTAAGTTTTATGTTTTTAAAAAATCTTCTAAGGTCAGAGAACCTATGGAGGAAAACCTTACATTTTTATTATTTTTCTTTAATTTGGTGGAATTATTTTGTTGAAAATCCAATTTTTTAGCCTTTAAAATTTATTTTGAGAATTAAAATTCAATATCTTCACTTAGAAAGTCAAAAAAAATATTCCAATTGCTCTTAAGCGCTTAAGAAATAATTTATAATATTTCCATATATTTTATTATTTTTGTTATTTTTATCAATTTTTAATTATTTTAGTATTTAAAAATAGGCTAAAAATGAAAATTTTATTTTAATCACCATTTTATTTTTAGAAAATCCATCTAATCACAGAGAACTCCAAAAACTCTTTCTCATAATTTTTAAGTTATATTTTGATTGTTAAAAATCATTTTATTGTCAAAAATGTCATTTAATTTGGAAAATAAATTTGAGTTATCAAATGAGTTCAAAATGTTTTGAAATTATTTTGGGGAGTTCTCTGAGTCTTAAACAATAATAGAGATAAAAGATCAACTCATTTTGATGTTTAACTTTACCAAATTGAATTATCTTTGTGTTTTAGGGATTGTGAAGATTAGGTGCATTTTGAATGACTTGGCTCATGAAAGATTTTTCAAATAGTTCTCTAGCCATAGTAGACCTACCAAAATTTTCTTGGTTTTTTCTATGTAACATGCTAATTATTATGGTTAAATTATGAAAAAAATGGACATATGGTTGAGAAATATGGATCTTTGTCTAAAGATCTCCCCTGACTTTGGAAAAATCAGGGAATGTTCCCCTTATTAGAGGCTACAACATGTTAAAATTGCAAGCCGTGGTGAAATGTTTACACACTTGGAGAATCAAACAACTCAAAATAATGTTTAATTAATTAAAAATAAAGCATGCATCAAATGGACTTCAAATTATTTCCACATTGTTCTCCTATGTTCACTAAGCAAGGAGGTATTTTATTTTATTTTTATGATTTCTCTACACTAAGATATGAATTTTCAAGTTTAGGGACATTTTCTGATTTATTTAATTCCCTAATTATCTATTTAAATGTGCGGAGCCACATCATCATAGGCAGCTCTGAAGCTCCATGTGATGCGCCCCTATTTGACACCTCCATCCACCTCAGTGGTGACTAGGCCCGCTGTTTGCGTAATCAAGCACTGTCCGACTTGATCTAATCCTTTGATGTGATAAACGCTCAATTGGATGGCCCTCCGACATCGTGATTAATGGCCTAGCCCAAGAACCGTCCATCTCCAAGGCTAGATATCTCCCTCATTTCTCAACTAAATTCAGTGATTTTTTTTTTAAAATGCTCGTCTAGACTAGAGGAACATATCTATACAGTTAAGATGCCATGAAATTAAGCCTACGGAAATGGAGAATCAAAATAGGCTTGGCAAGAGAGGGAGTTCAATACCTTTGCACTGAGAAGGGAAGCTTCCATCAGAGGTGCTTGACACGTTCATTGGGGTCCAAAGAGACTAGAGATTGAGCCTCTTGTTGTGGTGTAAGGTGTAAGTATGAATTTGACTAAGCTCAATTTTAGGTGTTGGTTTAGAGCTATGTTAGGGTCTCTGTCGAAGGGGAATTTGATGAGCTTCTCCTTCTTTTACATTTGTGAAGGTGTGGGTAAGTTAAATGCATGTTTGGTGAGCTATGGAGGTGTATTGAGCTCTGTCTTTGTTTTAGGCAGAAGTTTGAGCTCAAAATTGAGCATCCACAGTGAGAATCAGTGGTTGAAAGTGGTTGGATTGAGCTGAGGAGGTCTCAAAGAGTCTCTGTGAGCAATTTGGAGGGCTCTCTCTGAAAAAATTTCAAATCTACCTGCATGGCCATGGAGGGGAGCTTTCATAAAAATTTGTTTAGGTTGGCTGTCAGGGCCAATGTTTGGTGCAATTTGATGCTTAGGTGGAAGGCAGAGGGGCTCTAAAATTTAAATTGGGAGAGCTGGCTTCTAAGTTTGAGTTGGGTGAAGTTTAAGAGGGGTCACCCATAGTTTTCTCTTCTCCGACGACTAGGAGTTCAGGAACCTCAGGAGAATATGTCAAAGCAATTAACTTAAATTTGTGGGAGGATTTGGCAAGGATATCTTTGGTTTGGGAAATTAAGGCAATAAATCCCATAATTTTTGGGACCCTTGGTCCATAGCTCATTTAGCTTGGTTAGGTGGTGTTGGCTCAGTCCTTGGGGTCATAGGATTGGTTGTGGTGGAGTTAATTTGGTCTTGTTGAGTTTAATTGGTCAAATTTGGTCATGGGTCCATTTAAGTTTACATGGTCAAGGGTTGGGTTTGGGTTAAGCTAGCCATGCTTTCAAGCCCAATTTACTAGTTCTTTTGATGTATATTTTTGTAAGGAACATTTTTGGTGTAGAGTTGAAGTGATTTTGAGTTCAATTGGGGGGTCAATTTGAAGGATTTTGCAGATTTGGTCATTTTGGGTATGTTAGGATAGACTTTGGTCTAGATTGGGCTAGCCTTGGGATAAATCCAAATTGATTGTTGAGAAGGGTTAATAGGAATGCCATGAAGAGTTTTCAACATGAATTGGGTGCCAATTTTGGGGCTAAAGTATTCAATTTGGTTAAATTTGAAGAAAGCCAATTTGGGGCAAAATTTGGGGCTTTTTGAATCAAGTCAAAATTAAATGAATTGAGGCTTCACCAAGGCCAATTGAAGGTTAATTTTGATGTATAGGGATATTATGAAGAGTTTACAACATCAATTGTGTTAAATTGACTATAGGTTCAATTTGGTGAGATTAAGTCACGTGACCAAAAGTTGGGATTTGACCTAAATTAAAATTGGGCTTAAAGCATGGAAAAATTAAGCCTAGATTTGGGTTATATTGGCCATATGAAATGTGGATTTGAGTTTAGAATTGAAACTGGGGGAAATGGGGACCAATTTGGCGGACATTTGAGGTGGATTTGGGGAAATTGGACCTTTAAAGGCAACTTGGGGGTTTTGGACAAAGATGGTCAAAATGGCCATAATGGGTCATGTGGTAGTTAAGTAAAGTGAAATTGGAAACATTTGAAGTATTTTAGGAATTTGTGGGACTTTTTTGGAATTTTTAAAATTTTGGGCTAAGGAGGGGTGTTTTGGTAACTGGTAATTTTTGGTAATTTGGGTATTTTCAAAGGTTTTGAAATGACTTTTGAACAAATTTGGGTATTTTAGTTAAATTTGGGAATCTTCGCCAAATTTAGGGTCCCAATGGTATCTAGGGAGTTTAGGGGCAAAATGCTAAGTTGGGCATTTTGGTAGAGTTGGGCTGCCAACCACAATAAATAAGACATGGACCACTTAGGTCCTCTATGTACTGGTCTTAGCTAAACCATAGCCTAGAATCAGTGGGTTTAGAGGACCATCTAGACGAGTATCCTAAAAGATTAAGGGATTAAAGCAAGAAAATTTTTATTTGTGCATGTGAGTGGTTGTGAGTGAGGTGATTGTTGTGAGTGCCTTAGCTTTAAACCAACACCGAAGGCCAACCCTAAGGTCCAAAAGTCCTCTGGGAACTCTCCTTGAGCTCCCTCATAATGAGCCAGCCTACTAAGTGCTAAAGGTTAGGAAACCTATGTGGAACTTCCAGTTGAGTAAATAGGAGTTTAGAATTTCTA
Organism: Phalaenopsis aphrodite; assembly: GCA_003013225.1. Lineage (NCBI taxonomy): Eukaryota > Viridiplantae > Streptophyta > Magnoliopsida > Asparagales > Orchidaceae > Phalaenopsis > Phalaenopsis aphrodite. The sequence goes on from NEWO01000074.1 coordinate 1,057,282, forward strand.
ATGGTGAGGGTTCCTTTTCTAGTCTTCTAGGAATAGTCAATAGGAAAATCTTATGACTAGACCCTAGGCTACTAAAGAGGAACACTAGACCTCAACCAAAAATGAGCAAACAAAATTTTTGTTGCTTTTCAAAATTTTCTAATAGTTCTCTCTAATTCAGAATCGCAAGGTACTAAATTTTCAGATCTTACACTATGCATAAACAAACAAAGCAAGTAATTAAAAATAAGCAAACAAACTTAAATAAGAAAATGTTTAAAACTAAACAACAAATACTCTCTTTTTACATATATATATATATTTTAAAAAATAAAATGCTTACAAATATTTTTCGTTACTTCCTTGGCAACGGAACCAAATACTTACTGCGGATAGATTTGGTGTGTAAATTTTTCAATTTTTTTCAATATTACAAAATACAATTAAATCTCAACAAAAATAACTTTTATGAAAGTAGTTTATCTGTAAAACTCTTTTTAAATTGCCAAATCTGCTTTAAAATCAACGCAAGTATACGTAATTTAAACTCAACTGAGCTGGCTAAGTCTGATTGACCATAAGGCTCTTCGTCCTTCCACCTAGGCACTATTTTGCACCCATCAATTGCCCCTGGTGGCCACCCCAAGCTCCTCCATTTAAAAAACCCCCTTGAAATGTAAAACTTAATCAAGTAATGGGGTAATTTTACTTTATCCTAGATTGATTAATGGAATAATATGATAAACTCAGAATGAACTCAGATATATTAATAGATCTTCAAAGTAGTCTGGGGTCATCTCCTGTACACTTTGAAATCTCTTGAAAATTTTAAAGGACAAAATGAACTTGCTATATTTTGCTCTAGAATCATCCATTAAGATCTTTTGGGACTTAATAAGTCATGCTTAAGGTTCGATAGTTATACCTTTAACTGCTCAAAACTTGCATATATTACTTTGTTCCCTGCAAAAATACATAAATGTTGCAAAAGACTAACATTTCAGCTGGAATGCTGAGAAGATGACAACTATGTTTTTATAGTGTTATTTAATTTCTATTATCTTACTTTGTGCAATTATTGTAAACTACTTGGGTGAGTACCTTACTTCACTTGTAAAATCAAAAAAAAAAAAATTCAAAAATTAATCAACATTAAAAAAAAAACATTTAATTTTTTAAGAGGTAACTATAAATCCTTTAAAATTTCACTAAATTTAAAACATCCTTTTGAACTTACGAGGGTCCCTTTGCGGAGGTAACACATGGTTGCTAACGAGATCTCTTAAGTTTACATCAGTTTCACAACTCATTTTAGCTAAGTAAGTTCAAAAGAAAATAGTGATACCAGAACGTGGGAATCGTGAGATCCTAACTAGTGTCACTCTAATAAACTTTAACCCCCCCATAATATTTAAGTAACCATGACCTTAGGAAACACTTGATTTGACATCAAAACTTGACACATTAGAAAATTTGACCTTTAAACCTGACGCTTCTCTCAATTCTTACAATTTGACATTTCTAAAGCTTAAACTCTCTACAACAAGCAGCTTGGAGCTAGCATTGTGAGTAGCACGATCATCTCAAACAACAAAACATGTCTACACTAGCTAAACCTTTTCTTTGAATTAAAAAATAAGCAATAGGACTTCGAGTTATCAGCCTAGTGTGGCATAAATCCTCAACTTCTCTTTAGGCATTTGTAGAACCATGATATACAATTTAAGCCCTAACCTATTTTAGGATTTCGAGGTTGTTGTTCATTACGATCTAAATCCTCATATATTTTAAGATGTTTTTGAGATCGTCTCGCATGAATATAAGTCATAATTAATAAAATTGGTAGGATGAAACATTTAAATATTTCTCCTCTAAATTGAGACAAAGCCATAGGGTAGACTGGGAAGTCATTAAGGTTCTCCACAGGATCTGTGACATCCTCTATGTTCGCTTCTTTGGATTCTAAAAATAAAATGTTCCAAATTTGAATCATTCCATCCTTTGAACTTCTTGAAGATAATATCCCCTTATTATTATTGAATGTTTTCTTAGGCAACTTCGGTCATCTAAGATCTAATTAACTATAAGAAATTTCCCTTATAAGAAGCTTTTCCAAACCTAGCTAAATAAAAACCCTGTTTAATTTTTTGTATTAAATAGGGGAACTTGTCGGCTTATAATAAAATGGTTTTGCAGATCAAACGAATGTCATATATTTCTTAGTTTATTTATTTGAGTCTTGTTATCAAGTGATGTGTCTATCTTTTGAGATAGATATATAGCTTGAGGTATAGTGCTCTTTCATCTTAACTTTGAAAGATATGGGGTTATTTTGATTTCATATTTTTATAATATTATATATGTAAATTAAATGTCCCTCTGAAGCAGGCATCAGGATTTCCATTCTAGCGACCGACAGATTTCACAGGATGAACCCCCCCCCGACAAATAGTGTCACAAAGGTTAACCTAACAGGATGATTCAATAATAACTCACTGATTTGAAGCCCCCCTAAATGCTGATTAACTGACAAGTGTCATTTTTAAAAAGAATTAAAGTTCATTTAATTTAAATTTTTTATTATAGTAAATTTACCTTGAAGATTTAACTTAAGGGCTTATTAGTGAGTTAAGCTTGATTTAAATTTGTCTAATGAGTTTTAAAAAAGAGAAAATTAATTAATCATGAAAAATTTTATAAACCACAAGCCCAACTTTAACTGTAGGCATAGGATCCTTAATGACTTGAGCTTTCCCCAGGGAACCTATTTCATAACTCTTAAATAAAACATTAAGTGACTGCCTGAGTACCCCACTCTTGGAATAAATAAAATACTAAGATTCATCGAGCACATGGTAAATTAAACAATTGAATTTAACTTTTACTTTTTATGATTAATTGAAAAACATAATAAGTCTAAATGAACTCGAAACGGTTCTAAAAAGTTGTTTAGGGTTATGCCCTCGAACACTTCTCTGGTTTTGGTTATTTTGAAGGAAAATTGGATTTATTATTCTTTGCTTAAGAAAATCATCCATTAAAACTTGTAGGGACCCACCAAGTTCTATTTCAGGACCGAATAGTTCACTTAAACAAATAAAAAATGCCCTACACTTCTTATCCCATATTAATTGATATAATGCTCAAGGATTTGAGTCTTCTCTAAATTATTTTAATCCTTGAGCAACTGGGGTATATGCTTTTTCCACATATAGATCATCGACCTTGTGTAAGTCTGAGGTCTAGGTGGCTAGGGCAATGATCACAATGTAAATGTGTGTTAAAATGACAGATACTATGTGGGATTTTAGAATAGTATCTCTTACCTTGAGTTCCTTTAATAAAATAAGAGAGGATAAAGACCAATGATACTATTCAAAAACTTTTGAAGAGATGATTTCCCCTTATACTCTTAGGTTGTTTGTTGTCTAAGTTCAATTAAATTAATTAACCTTAGGACTGCACTACCCTATAAAATGTTATAAATGAAAATGCCCTTTACAACAAAATATCTTTTGCATGGTTAAGTAAGTTTTATATGAATGAAAATTAAATTTAAAAATGAAAATTTTTAAATATCCACGGATAATCACTTGGATCAAGGTTAGGACTACCCTTTGTAGATTATCTGGTAGTAGCTCTTACTTATGGTCAAAACTCACATAGTCCAGCTCTGAGACCCCACCTTTACCAATGTATTACGCTTAGTTCTGATCTTTTATATGTGATTAAGAGCGTTCTTTTACGTGTTCGTGTTTTGCTATGACCCATTTTCTGAGATTTTTTAATACTAGATGCTCTTGTTAACTTTCCTACAATTTAATTAATTTTTTTTGCAAATATATTACGCTTTATGATGTTAACCATGTAGTGGTAGCAGAGGCCCAGGTACACATTTATATTTTAAGCAATAAAATTTTACTTATTTACTTTACAACAATTTCTTACCAGCATTTAATTACTTTACTTTCAAAACTATACCAAAACTAGAAATTACAAGAAGAAGAAAAAAACATGTTTTCTAAATTAAAACATGTTTTTTAAAAAAAGCATAATATATCCTTTTTAATTTAAGCGAGTCCCTCAAATAAGAAAACCCATGGTTACTAACAAGATCTCCCAAGTTTAAATGGGTTTAACAACTTATTTAGACTAAGTAAATTCAAATGAAAATAGTGGTACCAGAATGAGGAAATCATGGAAGCCTAACTGGTGTCATTCTAATTAACTTTAATCTCCCTCAATGAGGAGCTTGGAGCTTACTCTGTGGGCACCATGCTGAGAATGTAGAAAAGAACAACTTCGAGATAGCAAGTATAACTACAACAACAATCTTTTTCGTAAATTAATAACAAGCCATAAGACTTCAAGGTAGCTCGTCTAGTACATGACAAATCCTCAACATATCTTTAAACATTTGCATGATCATGTTGTGCAATTTAAACCCTAAATCATTTTAGGCTCCGATGTCAATGTTCATCATCACGTAAATCCTCTTATCTTTCAGTCTAATTGTATGATTGTGTCATGCAAATGTAAGCCCTAACTAGTAAAATTGGCAGGATGAAACATATAATAAATATTTTCTCAAACTAAAGCCAAACCATAGGATAGCTTGGAAAGTCACCAAGGTTCCCCTCAGGATTCGTGACATCCCCTAATTTTCTTTCTTTAAATTCTATAATTAAATGTTCCAAACTTGAGCCTTTCTGATTTGATACTCCTTTGTCCATCTTTAAATGTCCTAAACATTGATATTTATGAAGATAATAGTTTTGATCTAAATCAAGAATTTTCTCAAGTGACCTTGGTGATTTAGGATGTAATTAACTATAGGGGCATTCTAATATAAGAAAAGTTTAGAACCCAATTTAATATAAACCCTATCTAAGCTTACATATTATATAGGGCAAATATGTTTGTTAACATAAATGGCTTCACAGACTAAAACAAATGTCATAAAATTTTTAATTTTTTTAATCGAGCATTACTAGTAAGTAAGATGTGTAATCCTTTGGATGTTTGCATTACTTATAGTATTGTGCTCGTTTATTTAAACTAATGTCTATATGAGAACTGTTCGGTCTGATATGTTCAAAAATAAATTATTACATTTAAAAATTGTAATATGTATATTAAATTTAAAATATACTTTCCTAATTTGTTGACCAACAATTTTCTGGCAACTCCGTTAGGTACTAGTTCTCTTATCATTTTGATCAGAAAGTGTTGCCTTCATACATCGGTAATCTGTCCATTTCTCTTACGGACGAGATTAATTTTCTTCGGCTGGCATACTTCACCCATTTCTTTCTTAGGTAAGTACAATCAACTCGTTCGAATTCTATGACCATATGTTTAACCATCTTTAAACAAAGAGGTTTAGAAGTCCTTAAGAATTTTTCTTATTATGTGTGGTTGGACCCCCGATAGGTGTGTTGGTGAGCTTGTGTCACCTTGGCTAAGTGCGTTGTGAAGTTGGTAGCAACTGGGTCCTCAAATTCACTCTATTTCCTCGTATCTTTTTGGTTTAGTTTGTTATTTGCAAAATGACCTAGTTCTTTACATCTTTTAACCCGTGTTTAATTCCTGCAATCTAATTAAGGAAGGAAAACTGAAAATAAGAAAGGCACGCTTAGCTCACAGAGTGACCTTATTTGTTTTCAGTGCTAGCACTAAAATTATGAGGTATTAGCCGACACTTTCCTTTGGAACATTGTTTTTGAAGTTGCCATGATGGCATCTCAAACTTTAACCATCTCTTAAAACCAGTTCACGAGCTGAGTGATACGACTATTAAATTTTTCATATATTTTGAATGCTTATATTTGGTGATTCTAAGTGGTATTGCACTTTAAAGGAAGGTATTTTTCATAATTTTGTCTTCAGGTACAAGAAATTTCATTTTACTGAAAATGAAGACAAAACTGTACCATTTGGATAAAATATAAGCGAGAAAGAAAATTTTGGCTTGATACATTTTGATAGTTTTTTGTAAGTTAATATATTTTACATTTCTCACATGTTTTTGAATGAAATTATACTTTAACGAAAGGTTGCTTACATGGTTATGTTGTTGGTATATCTATTAGGAATGAAACACAACGGAAATGGGTCAAAACAGAGCTGAAATGGTGGAGCTACTCACGGTGGCACCAAACGGTGCCAGAACCGGCGTCAAATGGCACCCAGATCCATAAATAGTGATAGATGGTGCCGAACGGCGACATAACAGTTGTGGACACCTAGGGACATTTATGGATGCCTAGGGACGCATCTTTTTGCAATATTTGACAATTTTTAAGTTCCATTGACCTTCATAACAAATAAAGAAGAGGAAAAAACATGTAGAAGGTTTAGAGATCTCAGAATAAGAGTACAAGTGTAAATTTTTATTATTTTGGAGAGATTGGAGGAGAGATTTTGAGATAATCAGTAAGGAAATGTACTAACATTGCATGGATCTACAGGAGACATTGTGGGACAGATTTTCATCTCTCTTTGAAGAGGAAAAAGCTAAGTGTTATGTTGTTCATTATCTTATAATTTTGTAAACACTCATCTAGTGGTTTTGTTTCGATGTAATGAAGTTTTTCGTTGTGTTTTCTTCATGCATTATGATGTGCTTTATTTATGTTTTCTTCTTATTAGGAAATAGTGGCATCAGTATATTATGCCATTGTTTTCTTTTTACTTTTTTTTTACAATGAGTAAGATTCATGTTTAGGATTTTGGGATGCATGTTAGCATTTGTTCTTAATTTCTTAAATGTGATGGTTTTTACTTGAACATCATTTACATTGCAATTTAGGCCTCTTGTAATGTTAAAATCTTTAAGAAAACATATGAATCGATATGGCTATGTTTTCAGCATTCAAGTAGGAATCACAATTGATGTCATGGATGAGAGAAGTCTCCATGAGATTGAGTTCAAATAAATATGAAAATCTTGATTGATGGGTGCAAAATTAGTGATTTTAGGGTGACATACTAAAATCAATAATTTGGTTCAGATGTTTAGAAACCATATGGTGAGATTGTTAGCCCTCAAGAGGAGGAGAAGTGGGAGCTCTAGAGTGAGAGCTAGTTTCCTCTCAACCTAACCGCATATGTGGATTCAAAACATCTAAATTAGCCAATGTTCTTTATCGCTTGACCAGAGGATTAAAGGATATTATTGTTCACGTTTGATAAATACAATAATTAATTTACTTGAATGCACTTTTAGGGAAATATTTGTTAATGGGTGTAAATTTGTTGTTTTCTAGGGTAACAGTCTAGATTCATATCATTTTGACTTAAGGCTTCGCAAGTTAACACCGAGATTCACTCACATTTGTGGCATACACTTTGGGACACTAGAATGACAAGCTAGTTAGTTATGGTGGGGGAATCAGGATGTTAAAGAATCGACCTTAAGTTAACCAATTCCATTTATTCACTCGAAAGAGAGTACAGAGAGATTTACCCCTGTTTTTATTGGCTATGTTGATATTTATGTATCCCAATCCTAAAAATTAAGTGATGCACTTAACAAGAATAGTATTATTTAACATCTCAAATATCTTCAAACCAATTCATTCCTAAAGAGTTATCTTTAGAATTAATACTTTCATTTAAGAATAGTTGTTGGTTTTTTTAAGCATACGTTTTACCTTAAGAATTTTTTGTTTTTAAAAGCACTTTAATCAACCTTCTAAACTAAGGACTGATAGTATTTGACTAGAATTAGCTTAAGGGATTTCTTACCTCACTTCCCTGTGGGGTTGATATTAAAGTTTTTAAAGAAAACCCTATATTACTTAAAGCAATACTCGCACTAGTGTAGAACAGATAGAGTGTAAATTAATTTCCATATTTCATCACATTTTGAATTAGCACACTAGTTTCTAAATATAAACTGGGTCAAGTTTTTGGCCATATTTTGGAAGCTAAATTCCTGTGTAATTGAGATTCTGGTTAAGTTCTTTGCACCGTCACATGGGAATTAATTTGACATTATACACGCAGAAAAACAACACACACTGGGGCGCATCAAGTTTTTCGTGCAGTAGTCGAGGAAGCAATGGTAAGAACTTTAGGAGATTTTTAGATAAACCTCTAAGACTTAGATTTGGAAATTATAATAGTTTTATTTAGTGTGTTTAATTATTTAGTGTTTATTTTGAAGAAAATATAAAATACAAAAAATATTTTTGAGATCTTTCCCATTAGTTAAATCTTCAGATTTGTATGCATAGTTTAGGTACTGTAGACCTTGAACCGTCCGACTCAAATTTGGAAAGAACCATTAGGAAGATGATGAATCAGAAAAGAATCCATGAATTTAACTTAGAAATGATAGATCAACAATATATTGAATATTTAGTTTTAGATTATAATGCTAGTAGCTTCAAGAGAGTAAACCCCAAGAGAATGCCAAATTTTCAAGAAGACATGCTTACTATTTTATGTTCTCAGGCTGTAGATATTGTGAGAAAGTTATATGAATATGTAGAAATTTATTCTTAAAAACCCCCTAATATTGAGAAAAATTCATTTGGACTATTGATTAGTGATTCTGAATTTTTTGTACATAAGTATTTATGAAGTTGACACCACTATAACGCCTAAAACTTGATCCTTGTATGAAAAGTAAGTTGTGCAAAATATATATAGTTATCGGCAATTAATAATGAGATTCAAGTATGTGTATCATTATTAAGTAATAATTGACTTTGTATTTATGCCCCAAATTTCGATCCCACGGGGGAGGTGTAAGTTAGCATTGATAAATTTTAATCGAAAATTTATAGAAAACCAAACGAAATCACTATCACTAATTTTGAATGTTGATATTTTAAACAAACTAAATTACTTAACTATTAGGAAAAATCAAAATGAAACTTTTAAATATTAAATACTAAACTAAGAACTATATTTTGGTAACGAAGATTTCTAATGTGAAAAAGCATTCTTCCTACTACAATGAAATTGTGGTGAATTGAGATGACATAAATGTTTTTAATATGTATTGTGCCAAATAGAAGTAATTTTAATTCTTTACCCTAATACAGTGCATAAAAAATCATTGGCTAATCTTAGGTTTAGTCCTTAAATCTGTGGCTAGGCTAGAAGGTTACCGACTCCCACTTTAGAGCTCCCACTTCCCTTCAACTAAAGGCTAACTCTCGCTTTAGTTTTTAAACACTAAGACAAAATTGAAGATTTTAGTCTGTCACCCTAAAGATTCTCCAATTCTACACCCAACAAAGAATATTTCCTTATTTATTTGCATTTAATTTCATAAATGAATTTGTCCTTCATGAAATCAAATGTGATCATCACTCTATTGTAGAACTCATACTCCATTTCCCAGATCATATATTTCACAAAATATTTTAACAAATCAACTGAACAGAATGAAAAGTAAATTAAGTTCAGAGTTGAAAAGTCATCACAATTTATTTTATATTATAATTATGGCACATTCATTTCATCTCTTCGTTTCACCATATCTCAAAGTAGGGGGAAAGATAGAGGGAACTACTCAGACTTCATGAGAAAAATACAACAAAATACAAATTTCATTTATAAAATAAAATTTATATAACACTAAATAAACAAACAAACTTTTCTGATACTCTTTCTCAAAGCAAATCCTTTGTAGCCTTTTCTTTGAAATGTCGGAAGAGGAATTCTCTCACTTTTCTCCTTCTTCAACACTCTTACACAAAATCTCACCCAAAAACTCTAAACTATGAAAGAAAAATCACCTATTGACCTAATATGGTAGTGTAATGGAATCATGTAGAGCAAAAAATGAAGGTAGAGGAGTGAAAAATGTAGAGGAGCCCATTTTCTGATGAAATTTAGCCCTAAATAGAGCCCAAGGTCAGTTCTCCAAGAGGTGCCTCCAAAAACTCTTCAAAAATTCATCCAAATACATCAAAACTTCTAGAAATGGGGTCTGCACCGCCTTTGGCATCGTTGGCGCTTGTCTGGCACCGTATGCACTGAATAAAAATCTCCAGCGTTAAATTGTTATGTGTCATCGGCTCTGACCTCGGCGTTGAGCATTTCTTCAAAAACTTAATTTTGACTCAAAATTTCATCTTTTTTGCTTTCGATTTGCTTTAAGCCATAAAAATCAACAACCTGCATGAAAACATCAAAATAAATTACATTAAAGTGCAATATCACAAAAAATGAGGACAAAATATAGGTCTAAAAATGCCTATATTTTCGGTGTATCAAAATCCCCTAAACTTACATGTTACTTCTCCTCAAGTAACTTATCTACTACATTAAAAATATTGCTTATGGTAAAGAATTTAACTTTTAGACTTCCATATTTTGGTATTCTAAATATGATAGTTTTAACTTAAGAAAAATTCTAAACAACTCCAGTTAATACTAAAGGTAAAAAATATTCAGTAATTAAGTCTAAGACTTATGATCCTCTATTTCTTTCTAAAAAATTGCAATTTTTTATATTCAAGTCACTTAGGAAATTCATATGAAATAGAACTTCATATAAATTTTATTAATAATTAAGTTAACATTCAAAGAAAAAGTTAAGAAATGTTTCTAAGTTTTTTTCCTTAAGTTGATTCAAGTGAAGCCAATTTTTAATTAGGCATCTCCTCAAGCTTCTCCTCACATCTTTTTCTTTTCCTTTTCTTTTCTTTTTCTTTTTTCTTTTTCTTTTCTTTTTCTTTTCTTTTTCTTATCCATTTTTTTTCTGAGGATTACTACATCTACATAACCTTTAATGATTTTGAACTTCACTATCCTCTTCTTAAAGTTAAAAACTTTTTACATTTCTTCACTTAACAAATTTATATAAACTTAAAGATTTCATAAAGCTTAATTATTTTTTTTACACAAACCTCTTTAAGATTTTTAAAACTTCAAAAATACAAATTTCTTTTACTAAAAATAGAAAGACATAGTCTTGTTCTCTTTTACCAAATATCTTAGCCTCAAAGTTAACTCCTAATACAAAAGGTCACGTTAAATTTATAACTTTGAAAATATAGTTAAGTGAGGACAAATAAAATTAAGTTCTTTTCTAATAATGATATTTCTTCTCCCCCCAACTTAAATATTTTAAAATATTTTTACATGAAGAACTTTAAAAATGAAGGGTAAAAGAAAGCATTAAATACATAAAAAAAACTTCACAACTGTTGGAGATTCTGATTTTTGAACATAAATTTTGAATAGCTGCAGGTGCTAATATGAAAACTAGAATGCTAAAAACATTAAATTGTACATAATACATATAAAATTTTATGAGAAAGAGCTAATCACAATACAAAATAAAGTACTGAAAATAATAACAGAACTAAGCTAAATTCTAAAAATGAAAACAATTTTTCACATTAGAGTTTCACATAACATTACAATAGAGTCTCAACAACAAGATAACACAAAGAATACAATCACACAGTACAAACATAAACAAATAAACAAAATAGATCACCAATCATCATCTTCCTCATCATGACATCTAACATCTGCTGCTGATATGGAGTATAAGTAGGGTTAATGTGGAACTGAACCGTATGGTCACCCCTTAGGTATCTCAGTAAAAATCATCATAAGAAGCATCATACACAAATTTATGGAGAATTAGATCATCAGTGTAAGCATTTCTGGCCTTCATATTCGGCATCCTATGATCCAACCTGAAAATATCTCCCTGCTGAATCATGATATGGTCCAACAACTCCTTGTTGTCGTGGTCACTTGAAGTAGGCTTACTAGGGGTTCTGAAGTAGAAGGAACATCCTTGGTCTGTCTTCCAGATCTTGAATCAACATGGGACTAATAAGTCTTGATGTTGGTAGGCTTAAAGGGTCTCTGAGGCTCAATCCTCTCCTCATTATGTCTTGAATTAACTTCTGCATGCTCACAAAGTATGTAAATCAGAGTAGGGTGCGCCAATCCACCAGTGGTCTCTCCCAGAGCAATAGATCGAGTGTTCATATAAATGATAGAGCCTACATTTATATTGATCACTTGCTAAATACAGCAGTTCAGGATGGCTCTATCCTTGGTCACTTCACTATGATGATTCTTTGAAATCATCCTCCCAGAAATAAAATAATGTCAGGCATTAGATCATTAGATACTACATTTAACATAGAAAGGGGAAAGTTAACTTTAACTCCATTTTTAATTTTCCAAGCCCCTTTTTCACTTATTAGAAAATAAATAAATTCATCTAAAGCCTGATCTATAGCAGAAAAAGAATGATAATAGAATGTATACACATCTTCTAACTGATAAAAATCATTAATTTTTCTTGGAGTAAACTTCACCCTTTTTCCCCGAACAAAAACAAAATCATCAGAAGCATCAGGACGGTTGGCATAAAATTTGACTACAATCCCAGCTATCACATCGACCGCAAAATAGCAGAATTTTTCCCAATGCTGAGCGATAATCAATCGTTCAAGTTCTCCTCCCAGATGTTTAAAACCTCGGTCCTGAATTACTTTTTTATTTTCTTGGAAACTATGAAATTGAGCACTGGCTCTAAAGCTAACAAATTTCTGCTCATCAAATTCTACTTTTCTTTTTCTCAATCTAGGTGCCATAGGAAATCTAGAAAAAATTTAAAAAATTAGAATAAATCCTAAAATTTCTGAAAATCAAAATGTGAACTACTTTAAACTTAAATCCACTAAGAAAGAGTTCTTCACCAAAGCATTTTCTCAAAATTTCTCAAAAAAAATTCAAAATTTTGGATCTAGTCAATGTGAGAAAAATCTTTGTGAAAACCAAAAATTTTTACTTTAAAGTGTAGCACTTACCTAGAGAAGATGAAATCCGAAGTTTCTTTGCCTCAAAACCACCTCAAATCCTCCCAAAATCAAGCCCTAGGTGAAAAATTGAAGGTTGAAGTTGACACAAGGGGGTAATAAAGGAGGTTTGCAGTGAAAATCATGAATTAAAAGGTTAATTTGCTGCTCTCGGGTTGAGGGCGATGTCAGCGCCAATGCTAGCGCTGTCGGCGCTGAAGGCCTGAAATTCACTATTTTTATTTTTCCAATTTTCAAATTCCTTTCAATTTTCTACAAAGTTTGTGATATTTTTAAACAAAAATTTTTATCTAAATTCATAGATACACATTTTACAAACAATCATTTTCTTAAACAAAAATAAACTGTCTTTTATATATGAAAATACACATTTTACAAACACATTTCACAAATTTATACCTATTAAACAAAATAATAATAAATCAGCGTCGAAATCAAGCCATAACACTAAACGCTGACATAAAATTAGAAATATAATCAAAGTTCAGAATTCTAAAGCAAAAACAAACCAAATCAAACCTAGCATAATCCATACAATTACACTAAACACACAGAAACATTTTTATGCAAGTAAAGAGTTCACCATCTTTAATCATTCAACCTCATCTTCACTGATTTCACCTCCTCTAATATCTCCCATAGATTGGTAATGAACATATAGATTGTAGAAGGATCGGTATGGGAATTGATCTGTCAAATTTTCTTCGATCCACCCCTTTTCCTTAAACATCCAAACTAATCCTGCTTCAAAATTTCCAGTGTGATCAAAATCTTCTTTCATTCTCCAATCTAAGTGATCAATAAGTTATTTGAGATCTCCTACTGCATTCATAATACTCTGAAGTTCTCTTTTAATTTTCTTCAATTTCTTCTCCAAAGCAAGCGAACTTCCAACTACTGGTGACATTAATGGAGATGAAACATGTGAAGAATGATCTATAATAGAATTTAGTGCTTCATTTCCATTACCAACATAGTGATCATCAATAGGAATCATAGGCTCCCATGGTAGTAAAACTTTTTTCTCAACCTTCATACGACACCTGAGATTGACTGCAAATCAGAAAAATTGTTGAAGGATGCCCAAGTCAATAATTTGGCCCATTTGTAATGATTCCCACCGCAGATTTTAATATAATTGAACTGATATTAATAGGTTTTTCCATTTGAATGCAATATTTTAAAATAACACTCTCCTTTGTGACTCTACTGATCTTCATATTAGGAGTAATTTTCCACAAATAAAGAAATGCCATTGTTTCAAAATTAGATTAAGTGATGAAGTAGGAAAACTAATATATCCTTCATCTCGTACTTCTCACATATCAATTTCATCCGTCAGAAAATTATAAATATCTTGCATCAAATCTTGCGTAGGAATGAAATTTGTATACTGATAGATTCAAAAATTTTCTATCATATACAATTCATTAATCCTCGCAAGGGCAAATGGTAGAGCCTTACCTGGAACAAAGACAACTCCTTGGATAATTCCATGTAAATTTACATAAAACTCTTTCACTATAGGTATAACAACCAGAGCGCCAGTGCAACATAGAACTTCTCATTGCCTTTGCAGAATGTTCTTTTCAACTAGAGCACTTGGATTGATCAACCCATGATTAACAAATCCTCTTTCCAAGATCAATCTCTTCTTCATAATAAAATTATCGTATAATCTCTGTGACTCAAAAATAATAAATTTTCATCTATTAAAAACTCCAAACCTCAAATTATTTCTGGAATTGGAAATAATGGAATCCAAAAATAGGAAGTTTATAGGCATCATAGGCAGTTTTTAGGACTTTAAAAACACCTCCCGAGGATTATTATGGAGCAAAATCTTGCCAAAGTCCACCAAAAGTCGCAAGAACTTTCCAGTTGTCCTTGGTGCCACCGGTGCTCTCGAGGGCCACTGCTGGCGTTGAGATCAATTTCCTTCGGTGTAATCGGCGCTAGCAGCCAAATTTTTGCAATTTTTTTATTTTTTTTTCAATTAAGTCTCAAATTTTTTTCGGATACCAATATTAGGATTAATTTATAATAAATTTAATTGTGTAGGATTATTATCTACTAATATATAAGACACTTAACAAACTAAGTAGTAATACGTAAACATATAAGTATGGGTTGCCTCCCATAAAGCGTTTGGTTTAATGTCGTCAGCCTGACATACCATTTATTTATTTGGGTTGACTTAAAATTAAACTTCTTTAAATTGGTGTATGTACCCTTCATAATAGTCTTTCAAACGGTGACCATTAAATTTAAATATCTTTCCAGTGTTAGAATCATTAATCACAACAGTTCCATAAAGATAAACTTTAATCACTTTAAATAGTCCTAATCATCTGGATATCAGTTTTTTGGAAACAATCTCAATATTTTATTATATAATAGAACTTCTTGACCAAGTTCAAATTTCTTCTGAATAATCTTCCGATCATGCCATATTTTATTTTCTCTGTATAGATTTTTGCATTATCATATGCTTCATTTCTAATCTCCTCAAGTTCATTGAGTTGCAATAATCTTTTCTCGCCAACAACTTTTTGATTAAAATTAAACTCTGTAATAACACAACATGCTTTATGCTCTAATTCTATAAGTAAGAGGCATGTTTTTCCAAATATCAGTCTGTATGGAGAAATTTCTATAGGAGTCTTATAAGCAATTTTATATGCACATAATGTTGTGTCAAGTCTACCAGACCAATCTAATTTATAAGGATTTACAACCTTTTCTAAAATGCGTTTAATTTCATGTTTTAATATCTCTGTTAGACCACTGGTTTGAGGATGATAAGCAGCACAGAATCTATGCATAATATCATGTTTTATAATTAATTTTTCTATTCTCGTATTCCTGAAACGAGTTTCAATAACTTTTGAAGTAAGTAGAAAATCAGGATTCCTTAGTTAAATATGAGATATTCTAGTCCTTGATTGCTTTGTTAGAATTTATCCTAAATTACATTATAAAATTTATGAGACAAAAGTATAGGAAACTTAACTAAAACATGCTAACTCAAATAAATAAATTTGATTTTTAATGTTATAGTGTTACTTAAGGACAAGAAAAAGTTAAGTTTGGGAGATTTTGATACGTCTAAAAAATATGAAATTTTTTATATGCTTTTAGTGCCTGTATTTGGTTATTATTAATGATTTGCACTATAAATAAAGGTCTTTTGCATATTTTTGTCTTCAGGTACAAGAACTATACTTTTGGTAAAAATGAAGCAAAAATGGTGCAATTTGGAGCAAAAACGAGCAACATAGAAAATTTTTGCTAGACAAATTTTGATATGTCATGCTATGCTTAATCTACTTTACATTTATTATCTATTTTTGAATGAAATTATACTTTAAAGAAAGTTTATTTTCATGTTTATCTAAAAGGTATATCTGTTAAGAACGAAATGCTATTGAATTGAGGCAAAATGGAGCTGAAACTAAGTCAAACAGCGTGAAATGGTGGAGTTATGTAGGGTGGCACCGAACGGGGCCCAGATCTAGAAACAACACCGGATAGTGCCAAACAACACTAGAAGGCGCCAAACAGTGCTAAGATTGGTTGTGGACGCCTCAAGTCAGCGATGGTTGCCTAGGGATGCATCTATCGTAAATTTTGATAGTTTTTAACATCGTTTGGCTTTATGAACAAAAAAAAAGAAGAGGAAAAAATGTGGAGACCATTTAGAGATCTTAGAATAGAAGTAGAAATGTAGATTTTTATCTTTTTGGAGAGATTAGAGAGGGGATTTTGAGAGAATTTGTAAGGAAATATATTTTCATTGCATGGATCAACGAGAGAATTTGTGAGAGAGATTTTCATCTTTCTTTCAAGGGGAAAAAACTAACTATTATTTTTCTCATTATCTTATTATTTTGTAAACACTTAACTAGTGATTTTTCTTTGATGTATTGAAGTTTTAAGTTATATTTTCTTTGTGCTTTATGATTGGTTTTTCTAACTCTTTCTTCTTATTAGGAAATAGTCACATCATTATATTATGCCAATATTTTCCTTTTACTTTTCTTTTGCAATGAGCAAAATTCATGTTTAGGATTTTAGGATGTATGTTAGATTTTATTCTTAATTTCACAAATATGATGGTTTTTCCTTGAACTTTGTTTACATTTCAATTCAGACATATTGCAATGTTAAAATCTATATGAAATCATATGAATTCGTAAGGCTTTGTTTTCAACATTCAAGTCAGAATCACATTTAATGTCATGGATGAGTTAAGTCTCCATGGGATTGAGTGCAGATAAATAGGAAAATATTGTTTGATGGGTGTAGAATTGATGATTTTTGGGTGATAGTCTAAAATCAATAATTTGGTTCAGATGTTTAGAATTGTATGGTGAGATTGTTAGCCCCAAGTGAGGGTGAAGTGGGAGCTCTGGAGTGAGAGCCAGTATCCTCTCAACCTAAGCACCGATGTAGAATCAAAACATCAGAATTACCTAATTTTCTTTCTCGCTTGACCAAAGATTTAAGGGATATTATTGCTCTTATTTGCCACATACAATAATTAATGTAGTTTAATGAAATTTTAGTGAAATATTATTTAATGTGTGTAAATTGGTATTTTGTAGGGTAATAGGCTAGATTCATATCAATTTGACTTAAGGCTTTGTAACTAAACACTGAGATTTGGTCAAATTTGTGACATACATTATGGGATGTAGTGTGACATGCTAGTTAGTTCTGATGGGGGAATTGGGATGTTAAGGAATCGAATTTATGTTAACTAATGCTCTTTATGCACTCGAACGAGAGTAAAGAAGAGATTTTCTCTTGTTTTCATTAGCTATATTGAATTATTTGTACCTGAATCCTAAACAATATCTAATTTACTTCACAAGAATAGTAGGTTTTAACATCTCAAAATTCTCCAACCCAATTCATCCCGAAATGGTTATCTTCAGAATTAATATTTCATTCAAAAATAGTTGTTGGTTCTTTTAAACATGAGTTTTACCTTTAGAATTACTTGTTATAATAACCACCTAAATCAACCTTCTAAACTAAAGACTCATAGTAGTAGACTAGAATTAGCCTAAGGAATTTCCTACCTCGCTTCTCTGTGGGATCAATACTAGGGATTTTAAATAAAGCACTCTATTACTTGAAGAGAAACATGCACTTGCTTAGAAACCATAGTGTGTAAAATATTTTCTATATTTCATAACATTTCAAAATAGCACACTAGTTTCTAAATATAAATTGGGTTAAATTTTTTTCATATTTCGCAAGCTATATTACTGCAAAATTAAGGACCGAGACAGGTTTTTGGCACCATCATAGGAAGATTAAATTGACATTATAAACACAAAAGAAAGCACACATTGCGAGTTCATCATTGAGAAGCTGACAACATCAACCAATGATCAAGTTCCGATCAGGATTCGACGAGTTCGAGATCATGCCCAACAAAACCCTATTTGTCTTCTTAAAAGTTACTACCCTAGTTGTTCAAGAACCAGCCATTGAGTTCAATTTAACCACCACCACCCTTTTCGAAGAAGGCAAAGATTGTCACTGCCCTAATACACGTTAAGACTTTTGTTCATGTACCCGCCAGATCTGCCACTCCCATGTGGAGGTCAGTTGTTACATCTACATCTGTCGGGTTCACAGTCACAATGCCCACTACATCAACTCCTAAGAGAAAAGAAGTATTGATTGAGGAAAGTTCAGTAGATGCATTTTTTGTCTTGCCTTTTATTTTTTAGTTTAGTTCCAATTCGAAAGCAGTGTCATTAAATATGTCCCAGCAGAGAAATCAAAACCGCAAGATTCAAAGGGTCGACAAGGCCAAGCTTACATAATTAACCCTTGTTGATGAGATTCTTCATAGGAGGAACTATTAACATTTAATACTTCTCCCATCACTTGAGGGAGAAGGTTTCACCCACTGATAGATACTACGAAAGATGAAAGCCTTCATAGGATTGCTTCTAATGTTCCATCATCTCATGGTCGTAATGAGGAGAGGGAGAAGCCCACTCCTATTACTAGGGTCTACATCGAATTTGAAAGATTTGCTACCAAGGAGGGGAGTTCCATTGTCAAACCACTTAAGAGGGTAGGCTACACAGTATCACCCTGAATGAAGAACGAGATCTTGATGAAAGTCAGATGATTCAATAATTACAAAAATTGGCAGAAGTGGCTTTAGTCTGTTACTTAGTTATATTCTTTTTTTGATACCATATCAATACTATTGCCATTATCTTGAAGGCCACCACCATTGTCTCAAGACACATAGGGTGTAAACCAGTCAAGTTACATCTGGGGCCTAGACTACAATATGCAGTTATTTATGAGGATTTTTTGAAGAAAGGTTACCGGAAGAGACCTATTACTACTGTACTTGGTCTGCACCGTTGGCACCATACTGTTGACCTCACTTTTGGTTGAGGTTCAGTTTTTCCTCTTTAGTAGCCCAAGGTCTAGCCATAGGACTTTCCTATTGAATATTCCTAGAAAACTAGACATGGAACCCTCACCATTAGAAATTCTACCATCTTTTTTACTCAACTTGAAGTTCCACATATTGGTCCTAACCTCTAGCACTCAGTAGGTGGGGTCACCATAAGGGAAACTCAAGATGAGTAACACTTAGGGTGTTGGTCTAGAGCTAAGGCACTCACTACACTTATCTACACTAACAATCACTCACAACCCTAAACTCAAATTTCTAACCTAGGTCTCTTGATCTTTTTGGGATACTCATGTAGATGGTCATGTAATCTTACCAGCTCTAAGGCTATGGTTTAACTAAGACCAGTACATAGAGGACCTAAAATGGGATTTCCTTTGGTTCATGGCTCATTTAAGGTGATTAGTTACCGAATCCTATAAAAAATACTCATCTTGGTCTTTTGCCCCTAAACACCCCCAAATTACCAAGATACCCCTCCATAGCCCAAAATTCAAAAAATTCCAAAAATTCTCAAAAAAACTCAATAAATACAAAGTATTCCCAATTTCATTTTTCTCAACTACCACATGACCCAATTTGGCCAATTTGACCATCTTTAACCAAAACTCAAATTTGATCTTTAAGGGCCCAAATTTCCATCAATTTGATCTCAATTGACCCCAATTCCAATCCTAAGCTCAAATTAACTTTTTATATGGCCAATATAAACCAAATTCAAGCTTAATTGGCCCATTATTTGAGCCCAATCTTGATTTAGATCGAAACCCCAATTTTGACCATATGACCTAATCTCACCAAATTTAACCCATAGCCTAGTCAATTGGCCCCAATAAATGTTGAAAAATCTTCATCTTATTCCTAAACATAAAAATCAACCATCAATTGTCCTTGATGAAGCCTCAAATCCATTTGAGTTTTGCATAATTCCAAAATTCCCAAATTAAGCCCAAAATTGGTAAAGTCCCCAAATTTCACTCAATTGATTGCCTTAACCCCCAAATTGGCATCCAACTCATGTTGAAAACTCTTCATAAGGTCCCCATTGACCATTTAAAAAAATCAATTGGGACTTAGCCAAAGGCTAACCCAAGCTAGACCCAAGCCTAGACCAACATGAACAAATTAACTAAAATTCAAACTTCCCTCAATTTGTCCCTTCAATTGAGCTCAAAACCACTTCCATCCGTCACCAAAGTTGTTTCTTATGATCATCTACACCAAATTCAACATTTATTTGGGCCAATTGACATGGCTAGCCTAGACCAAACTCAATATTTGGTCATTTGCACCCACTTGGACCCATGCACTCAATGTGACCTAACCACCCTAAAGTCATCAAATTTACTCCACCACAACCAATAGTTGGACTTAAAGACCGGTACAAACACCATGAAACCACCTAAATTAAGACATGGATCAAAGTTACCCCAAATCAAAGGATATTATTTCCAAAAATGCATGTTCTTAAGCTATCTTTACCAAAATTAGGTATTATTGCACTAAATTGTTGCAACATATTCCCCTGGGTTCCTTGAGCTCCTAGCCACCTCCCCAAGGCCGGTCGGATAGCCCAGTGGCTGAAAAAGCTTAAAATTGAGAGCCAACCCCATAGGACTTCACCCAAATCAAGCCTAGAGGCCAACTCAGCCAAATTGAGTGGTTGAGCTCCTCTGCCCTCCACCTAAGCACCACCATGCACCCAAACTTGTGCCCTGAGAGCCAGCCCATGGCCATTTTTAAAAATACTCACCTCCACGGCCATGGGAGGTGTGCTAAAATTTCCTCAGAGAGGCCTCTCCAAACTTCTCATAGAGCTTCCATAAGATCCTCTCAATACATTCCAACTATTTTCTCCCACCAATTCGCACTGTCGGAGCTCAATTTTGAGCTTGAATCCTTGCCGAAAACCAGGACAGAACCCAATACACCTCCACAGTCAACCAACCCCAAATTGATGGCTTCTGTACCTTCACAATAGTGAAAGAAGATAAAGCCCCATCAAATCCCCCTTCCACAGGGCCTCTACCATAGTTTTAGACCAACACTCGAATTGGAGCTTGGTTCAATACACATCTAGGCCATATACCAAGGCCAGGGACTCAATCCCTAGTCTCCTTGGACCCCAATAAACCTGCCAAAACCCTCTAATTGAAGTTCCACTTCTCAGAGCAAAGGTATAAAACTTCACCTGCTCCCGAGCCTATTTCGATTCATCATTTGCTTAGAGTGAATTTGATTGCTTGATTACCATATGGATGTGTTCGTCTAACTTAGACGAGTTCATAGGATCAAACCTAAGGTGATTTAGTTGAGTCTAGGCTGAGATCTTAAGGTTTTAGTATGGACGGTCATGGGATCATTCTAGGGTGGACGATGAAGGGGAGTCGTTTGATCAAGCGTGTATCAAATGGATAGAGCAGATCAAGTCAGACAATGCTTCTGGACATAAGCCCTGGGCCGAGTTAGCAGCTACATGGACGGCGGCGACCAACGAGAGTGCGCCATGCATGCCTTCAGAGATGCAAAGGATCTAGTTAGCATGCGCGATTTAAATAGGTAAGTAAGGCTTTTTCCTATTTATTTAAATACCTCTAACTTAGAAAATTCATAACTTTGTGTACAAAAATCACAAAAATAAAATAAAAAAACCCTCTTGCTCAGTGAACAGAGGAGAACAATGTGAAATTTCAAGTCCATTTAATGCATTTTTTATTTTTAATTAATTAAACACTGTTTTGAATCATTTGATTGTCCATGCATATTGACACATCACCGTGACTTGAAATTTTGGCATGTTGTAACTGCTATCAAGGAAAATATCCTCTGATTTTTGTAAGGTTAGAGGAAGTCCCTATGCAGAGATACATATTTTTAAATTTTTTGCACATTATCTACTTAAAATAATCATGGAAATTAACATATTGATTAAAAAATTCCAAGAAAATTTTGGAAGGTCCACCGTGACTAGAGAAGCTTTTAGAAATAATCTCATGGGTCAAGTCATTTAAAATATACCTAACTTTTACAAAGCCTAAGTCATTAAGATAATTAATTTTGGAAAATATAAAAAATAACTTGTTTTCGATCTCCATTATGGTTCCTGATCTAGAGAACTCACCACAAAAATTTCAAAATATTTTGAGTTCATTTGGTAACTTAAGTTTATTTTAAAGATAAATAACATTTTTTGCACCAAAAAGATTTTTAAAAATCTAAATACAACTCAAAAAATTATGCAATTTAGTTTCTTGAGTTCTCTGTGATCAGAGGTATTTTCTAAAAATAAAATTATATTTAAAATAAAAACTTGATTTTTAACCTATTTTAAATAATTTATTTATTAAAAATCCCTAAAATTCACAAAAATAATAAAACTCATGGAAAGGTTTTAAATTGCTTCCTAATTCCTTAGGAAAAGTTAGAATAATTTTCCTAGTTTTCTAAATAAAGATATTGAATTTTAAAGCTTAAAAATAAATTTTAAAGGCTAAAAAAGTGTTTTCATTAAAAAATAATTCTAATAAATCGTTTAAAATTCACAAAAAATATAAAATCTTCTCTTCTGAGTTATCTGACTTCAGGGAGACATTTCAAAAATATAAAACTTAATTTTCTAAATTTAAAATATTTTACATTTAATAAATACCCCAGAACTTCAAATTCAAATAAAATTCAAAAAATCATGAAATTTGGTCCAAGACTTATCTGGTTTAGGTCTACCTCCAATAAAAATTTTTAGGGATTAAGATTTACCTTGGGCAAATTTGGAATTTTATTTAAAAAATCTTATTTTCTCCTCTGATGTCTTAATTGACCCGTGAATGAGGTAGGATAAAAATTTCAAAGTCGTTTGAATTGAATTTGAGAAATTATGAAGTATTAGAGCATTAGGGGTAAATATGTAATTTTGGAAATTTATCCTTAATTAATATTTAGGCTTAATTCAAGGAGGGAAGTCGGAAACCTATGATCTTAATTTAGATGTTTGAAACACAAGGGATTAATTGGTAGAAACCAATCTCACTTTCTTAATTAAAAAAAATAAGTTAATAAATTTTTAAATTATTAAAATTTGGAAGTTTATTAAAATAAAATGAACGCAGGGCTTAGGGGTGTGACCTTTGAAGCCAATAATTATTCAATTTAATACCTCAATTTTATTTTTTTTAAAATGAAATTCAAATCACAAATTATGACCACCTAAAGTTTAACCTTTTTAAAACTAATTAAGACACTCACCTAGGTCTTAAAGGCTTAGTAGTGACTTAGGCTAAATCAAATTTCATTTAAATGAGGATTAGAAAATAAAATATCGTTGAAAATTAAAACACCTTTCAAACACTACAAGCCCAATTAGGGTTAAACTTTGGTTTAGTGTTCCAACAACACTAACTTGCCTCTTTAATGGTCTTCACCCACATAATTCTTAAATTGAATCACAAGTGATAATTACCATATTCTTAGGGATAATTAAGACATCAGTGTTCACTTAGTATTAAATGTATTTACAAGATGAATTATTAAGCAACATAATAAGTTTAAAAGAACTCAGGATTTTCCACCAGACAGCGAGAGAGTGGTACAGTCCTGCTTCTTTCTCCAGATCTGTTGGATATCTTGAAGATCTACTAAACATAATATGTTTCACTTGATAAAATCATCCTTAATTAAACTTTTAAGGACCCAGCAAGATATGGCCTAGGGTTAGATAGGTCGACAAGATTTTACTTCCTTGTTTCATATAAACTGCCTTAACATGCATTTTAAGTTTCAGGTGGTGGAACGAGAAGACTCGCCATGTACGCTTTTACAGTTTCAGCGTTGTCTTTCTTGTACTTTTATGTTATACTTTTGTGCTTATACATCTTGTCATGGAAAACTAAAACTATCAAGATAGCCACAAAATAAAAACCAAAACCAAAACCAATATTAAAAACAATAAAGATAAAATTCACCCCCACAACATTCAAAATATATAACAACTCATAATTTAATCACAAACATCACACAAAATTGTAATTTCAACTAAATTAAGACATCTCCATCTGATGATCGGGAATCCATCGGAGGAGGTAACCTGCGGTTGCTAACTAGGCTTCCCACAGTCTAAATAAAATTATGGAACTCATTAAGTTGAGTTTAGTAAGTGCATTTGAACTAAGTGTATCAAATAGAAAATAGTGGCACCGGAACGAGGGAACCGTAGGATCCTAATTGGTGTCATTCTAATCAAATTTAATATGCCTCCCATAAAATTTAAAGAACTTCAACCATAGGGCCACCTGATTTGACATCATAATTTGACACTAAAGAACTTAAACTCGTCACGGCAAGGAGCTTGGAGCTAGCACAGTGGGCAGCACGACCATCTTCAACAGCAAAACATGTCTTCTCCAGCTAAACCAATCTTCCTTCCTTAAACTTAAACAACAAAGTCATTGGACTTAGAGGTTGCTAGCTTATGCAACGTAAATCCTCACCTTATCTTTAGATTTTTGTACAACCCTGTTGTACAATATAAGCCCTAACTCTTCTTAGGATTCTGAGGTTGTTGTCTGTTATTACCTAAATCCTTATATCTTTCAAGCTATTTATGTGATCGTTTCACACGAATGCAAGCCCTAACTAATAAAATTGGCAGGATAAAACACCTAAATATTTCTCCTCAAAATTAAAGCCAAACATTAAAATAGTTTGGGAAGTCACCAAGGTTCTCCTCTGGATCCATGACGTTCCTCTAGTTCCTCCTCCTTTGGATTCTACAATAAAATATTCCAAATTTGAACCAATCCCCTTTCACACCTCTATGTCCGATCTCATTGAAGAGTCCTACCCTTCGAAATTCCTTGAAGATAATATTTCTTGATTTTTATCGACAGTCTTCTTAGGTGACTTGGTCATTTAAGATGTAATTAACTATAAGAGCTTGCCCTTATAAGAAGCATGTTCGAACCCAGCTTAAAATAAATCGTATTTAAACCTTTATATTAAATAGGGGAACTTGTCAGCAAATACAAAAGTTTTGCAGACCAGACGGATGTCATATTTTTTTTATAATTTCTTTGATCGAGCCTCATCCTCAAGTTTTGTGTTTATCCTTTAGGATAGGCTCTTTCCTTTAAACTATGAAAAATATGGGGTCAGTTTGATTTCATACTTTTCTAAACTTCAACGTCCTTCCAAAGTGGGTGATGGCATATTGATTCTGGTGACCGACAGCTTCTTACGGGCAACTCCCCTCCAACCTAAAAATAGCGCCGACACATACTTAGGGCATTGACGTCAAATAAGAAAGTATGGCTTCTTTTTTCTATCCCACTCTTTCTATCTCTTGCTCGCCACTCTTCTCTCACTCTCTCTCTCAAACTCTTGTCTCTCTACTTCCTCTCTCTCTCTCTCTTTATCCCTCTCTCCTTCTCCCTCACTTCCTTTCCCTTTATCTCTCACTCTTTCTTTCTTAACCTCCCTCTTTCTCTCTCCCACCCTCTCTTTCACTCCCTTGACTTCTATCCATCTATCTATCTTTCTCTAACTTTTCTCTCAAGGAGAAAGACCCATAGATCTTAAGTTGAACCAGGAGAAAGCAATTGATGGTAAAATAGAAAAGCTGAGAGCCAAGATTGTAGAACTGGCAAAAAAGCAAGGAGTGGGTGTCGGTGATGAATGTTTTAATTTCATAGACTATCTCGATGAAAAGTTCATGGAGATTAATGTGGTGCAGACCATAGCCATAGAGTATACACGTGATGATCCACATATTGTTGACAAGAACACCACAGAAGACCTATAAAAGACAATACTAAGATATGAATAGATCAGTCGGATGGAGGAGATTTCCGCCACCTTGGTCGGCATGGTTAAAAAGCATAGATAGTTTCAGTCGTATCAGATGGCATCTCCTGAGGTCAACCAACTCAAGATTTTACACATAACGATTGACAAAAAAGAATTTGCATCAGTCAATAGGGTCGAGCCAAAAAAAGAAAAATTCTACTCAGAGTTTAGTACAAGAGTGAGATATAAAGCAATTAGTCATGCAACAAGTAAGGGAAGCTTTAGCCCAATCTAAACAAGGATCAAAGATTTCAAGGGATAGACCTTACCCAGTAGAATTCGATGCAATACTGTATCCCATGAGTTTTGTGCTACAAAATTTTGAGAAGTTTGATGGAACCCGAAACCCGCACCAACATATAGCTTTTTCTTTAGCAAGTTGTTGTAAGCTGAGGTAACAAAGCCCTGTTATTCCGGCAATTCATCAGTATTTTGTTAAGGATCTCATTTGATTGGTACGCTGAGTTGCCCATTTGGTCAGTGAAGACATTCACTGAGTTAGAGCATTTGTTTGTAAAGACGTTTACTGGAGCACAACACCATGTCATCATAGAAGTTCTCATAGTGGAAATGCAAACACTGACAGCTTCTTACAGGCAACTCGCCTTCAACCTAAAAATAGCGTCGACAACTACTGGTGACTCCGCTGGGGACAATTTTTTCTCTCCATTCAAATCAAGAAATATTATTTTCACACTTTGGTAATATGTCCATGTCCCTCTTGGACCAAATTACCCTCCTTCCATTGGCATACTTTACACATTTCTATCTTGGGAAAGTACAACAAACTCTTTGGACTTCAGGACTAGCTGTTCAATCATCTTTGAATAGAGGGGTTCAGAAGGCCATTAAAGACTCCATAAATTTTCCTTTGGGGTTGGACCGCCAATAGGTGTGTTGGTGGACTAGTCCCACCTTGGCATTTTTTGCCACTAAGTAGTTCCCGCATTGTGTACTAAGAAACTTCACATCTCCCTTCAAAATTTGATTTGCTATTCTGCACATTAAACCAAATCATGTTGTGTTGCGTGCACTTTAAAATTTTCTTATATTAATTGAATTTTACAATTTTTCTTAAACAATATTTTAAAATACCCATAAATTAAGACCTACATGGTCTACAGATTAACCTCTATTTTCAGTGCTTGCACTAAATAATTACGAGGATTTGGCCATATATCTAACCCTCAAACTGTCTGTTTTCAAGCCCGATGCAATGACTTACCCAATGTTGACCTTTTCGTGCAACCTGCTAATGGACCGTAGCGCTCGTAACGTCACTCCCACCATCAAATTTGAAGTTGGATTTAAAGATCTCAAGGTCATCCTCGGGAAAGCCCCGTTCGTGGTAATGAAGATCGCCACTCCATAAATGCATGAGCCGTCTGCAGAATTCAATCTGAACTACCTTCATGACTTCCCTACCTGCAAGAAGGCTAAAGCTACTGCCGTCGCGGCACCTGCCAAACCCGCTAGCCCCGCTGCTACTAAGGGGAAAGAAGTGATGATTGTTGAGGATCTGACTTAAGGATTAACTATCCCACTACCCGTGTTTGAAATCGGATCAAGTTCAAGGACTATACCGCTGACCCAAACTCAAAGGAGGAACCGTAACAGAAAAGTTCGAAGGGCCATCAAAGCCCAGGCTCCTGAGAAGACACCCGTTGAGTAGGAGCCTCCTCAAGTTGAAGAAGTATTACCGAAAATTTATCCACTCCTACAAGGTAGTAGATTCCATCCTCTGACAGATACCGAGGGATATGACAATATCCGAAGGATAGCTACTGTATTACCATCACTTCATGGACATGTTGAGGAGAGGAAGAAGTTCACTCCTATCACTTGAGTTAGTGCAGTTTTCAAAAGGCTTGCTACAAAAGAAGGATGTTCAGTTAGCGAGTTACTTAAACAAGTGGGAGATGCAATTTATCCTCGCATGAAGAAGGAAATTTTGAAGGGCGTCAAGTCCGCCAGAAAGTCCTACAAGAAAACTGGAGTGCCACCTACTCGCATCCCCATTTGGTTTTGTTTAGGAAACAGAATTGATACCGCAGTAAATACTATTGCTTATACTGGCACCAGGACCACACTCGTCAACCAGCTAGGTCGAGACTAGGTCTGAAGATCTTACCCATCACCTATTATGGAGATATTTATACAATCCTAAAGGTAAAGATAAGATGATTGCCTGGCACTGTAGCCGGTCTACACCATGGGGAGCATACTTTCCCTCGATATACTGATGTTTCTATTAAGATGCTCCATCCTGAAACATCGTCATCGGAAACGAAAAATGTAGGGGTACCCAAGGTCGCTGCACCGATACAGTTCAGTGAGCCCGTGGGACAAGTAATGAAACCAGAATCTAAAATATATGACATCATCGCGATAATAGCCAGTGAGATGGAGGAACAAGTAGAGGACATCCAACAGGGTCTTCCAGATCTTAAAGCAATCAATGAATCAATAATTGAAGCAAGGTTGAAAAACTCATGATCAAAATTTCTTACTTAGCTAGAGAACACGGAGTTTCCGTCGATAGCGACAACAAAAATTTTGATTTCAATTATTACATGGAGAAGGATTTCATGGATGTCCATCTGATCAAAACCAGAGTCACCACATCTGCGCACGATGCTCAACCTCACATCGAAGTGAATATTGTAAATGCACTGGGTAGGGTTTTCCTCCAAAGGGATGAGTAGGTTAGTCTATTGGAGAAAAAAATAGAAGAGATGACTGCAGCTATGATCGGCATGGCCAAAATTTAGGGGCAATCACAAGCACCACAATTGGCTTCTCCATAAATTAATCAACCAAAAATCTTACACATTATAGAAAAAAGAAGAGAGGATACTTTGGTAAACAAAGATGAGCAACTGAAGAAAGATTCTCCATCAAGTGCCATGCCAGAAAAAGAGTTCACGCAAATGGTTAAACAAGTGCGGGACACCTTAGCCCAATCAAAGTGCGGTGCATCAATTTTGAACGGTAGACCTTACCCGAAGGAGTTCAATGTTGTGCCTTCACCCAAGGGTTTCGTGGCCCCAAACTTAAAAATATTCGACGGGACTGAAAATTTGAGATAGCATATAACACATTTCCGAGCCAGCTATGACAACACGAGGAATAACAAAGCTCTACTATGCCAGCAGTTCGTCAGTAGCTTATCAGGAATTGCTTTCGACTAGTACGCTGACCTGCCTAATGAGTTAGTCAAAACATTTTCTGAATTGGAACTACTGTTTGTGAAAAGATTTGGCGGGGCACAACACCATGTGTCCATCGGAGAACTCATGATGGAATAGAAAATGTCTAATGAAACTTTAGTGGACTATATTTTGAGGTGGAGAAACCTTAGCATGAAATGTGAACCTCAGCTATAGGAACATCATACAATTGAAATTCTACTCAAGAGCATTCATGGGTGAGTAGCTTTCATGCTCAAGGGACTCACCGTCAAATCCTTTGAGAAGTTACTCAGTAAAGCCAACAGTCTTCAAGAGGATATCAAGCACATGAAGCCACATGAAAAGGATAAGGTGACCAGAGTGTTTTAAAAGAAATCAGGAGTAGTGGCAACCATCTACAAAGAAAAACAAAAAATAAAAATATATACAGAAGAGCATCGAAAGTCTTCATCATAGTACGCTCATAAACAAAATAATCAATCCAACCAGCGGCCGCCTTAAGAAGGAGCACCTCGAACAAGGGATAAAAGAATATCCCTGTTGGAGCAACAGAAAGGTGAGTATTCCTTCAAGGATGAAACTGTACCTAAAAAATTCAGGAGTCTGATGAAGAAGCCATAATTCAAACTACCAGATCCAAAGAAGCTTGAAGAGGTGGATAAGAAGAATAAGTCAAATTATTGTCCATACCACCGGTTGCTTGGGCACACTATAGAAAAGTTCTACGTCTTTAAAGACTGGCTCGAGAAGAACCTCAAGGAAGAGAATATAACAATCCCAAAGGAGTATTTGAGAGAACCTGAAAAAGGTTCCATAAACAGGATATCGGCCGACCCAATCTTCCAATCGATCTGTATACTGGAACAGATGGATGGAGTACAACTTGGAATAAGCTAAAGAGCGTCCTTAATCACATACAGGATTCATTGAAATAAGCTTCTACGAATACCAAAGAAGGATGGAATGAGGTCTGTAGCAGATCATCTAAGAAGATACTGAACATGAGCCAGTCTGCATCAACACAAGCCTCCATTCAGAGTTCGCAAGATACTAAACCAGAGATGATGATTTTGCCAGGAGATCCATCATCGTCAAGGACAAAGAAGAATAAGAAAATCATCACTGCAAATATTGATAGCATGGGGTTAGGATAGGTGTTGCCTCTACTAGATTGGTTGTCTCGGATTCGGGGAAGAAAACCCTCAAACCCCTGACTTTGTATGATTATCTTTTTGTCCCTACGGGGTTTTATGAATATAATGATTGTGATTTCAACTATATTTTAACTATTTCTGGTGATAACGTAACTAATTATGGCCAATCTAGCTTCGATCTCGATCCCCAAAATGAACCTTAAATCGTACATGAATCTGATGAACTCGTTGTCAAGTCCAAAGAAGGCATCAATAATACCGCTTGCAACGACACTGATAACGAGGAACCAATTCTTAAGCATCATGGTACACCGCATGCCATCAACTTAAATCTCTCCGAAGAAGAGGAAAAGACACCGGAAGATTCTACAATGATATCTCAACAAGAAAAAATCACAGAAGTTAACTTAAGGAGCGAAAAGTGTTACCACCAAGAACAGCTCCAACAGACAAAGGAAAACAGATAATGACTCAAGAACAGCTCCACCAGTGGAAGAACCACATGATCAAGATAAAGTTGGAGGATCATACAAAGTTGACTACAACATGCTAGCTCATCTTAGGAAGTTGCTACCCCGACTAAGCATCTACGATACTCTGATCATGTCAAAAGAGATGAGAGAGTCTCTGGTTACAACTTTGCTTGTCCCAAAAAATTGTTTAGCTCAGTTGGCCAGCACAACCTCAGATGAAGTTTGTTCATTGAAAGAATAACCTGGGGGTAACTTTCACAGAGAAAGACTTGTTGCTCGGTACCGCCGACCACAACCGTCCACTCTACATCTCCATCAACATCGGCAGATTTGTGTTATCCAGAGTTTTAGGGGATCCTGGAGCATCTCTTAGCTTGATGAGCCTACAAACATTGGCCTATTTTGATTTTTAAGCTCAAGAGTTTACAACTGATAAGATGATGCTAAGAGGATTCTACCAGATGGGAGAAAGAGCCCTCGAATCAATTGCATCACTTTTGAAGGTTGGAGAACTCATGAAAACAACTGAATTTCATATCATCAACATCAAGACCTCTTTTAACGCTCTACTGGGTCGGCCATGGATTCATGAGCACAATATGGTTTCATCATCTCTACACCAGTGCATTAAATATCGCAAACATGGTCAGGAAAATTGCATCAAGGGAGACCTACAACCATTTTCAGTGCATGAAGTTGGTATCCATGAAGATGTTTCCTACTACGTGCTTCCAAAGAAGACTATCTTCTCGTGTGAAATTTTGACTAACAATGATGAAGATATAGAAGAATCACAGAAAGGAGGCCATTCAACTCCTCTTCAATAATCTTTCACCACTCCTTTACAAAGAGATGGTGAAAGGCCTTTTAGTTCGCGCACCTGAGGTTGAGGCCGGGGACGTGGACGAGGAAGAAACAATTTAATTTTTGAACGGACTAGGCCAACTATCAACATTGGTAATGAAGACAGTTCTGAAGACGATATAATGATGACAAGACGGAAAAGACCTCAGTACGAGTTATCCCTAAAAGATACAAAAAAGAATGAATATGAAACAATGTATGATCGGGTAAACCACTATGTGAATGCTATGACCCTCACACTGATTCTCCCTCAAAAGTCGAGAGTTTAGAGGTCAAGAAAGTCCACAGTGTTGGTTCCAAGCAGATCAAATTTTACCATGCTTCTACCTCTACTGATCTTGAAAAACATGTAAATTTGGATGTTGATTTTAATGAATTAATGGAATTGCCTTTTAGTTACTTCTTGTCTTCTGTTCAAAAGTTAATTCAACAGGGACACTTACCAAAACAAATGCCAAAAGATAAATTTCAAACTTTCAAAAAATTATGGAATGGTAAAAGTTGGACTCCAAATTCAAAAGGAGGTCTTAGATTTGGTACAGTTGGACGAGTCGATGATTCTGAATTTTGCATGGTTGTTACTGGTGAATCAAAAGAGAATTTCCTCGTTATAAAGGATGACACTACTGATCCGCCAATAAAAGATGCTCCCTTAGAGTATGAAGAAGAAATTAAATCTTTCATTGATGAATTGAAAGAGATTAAACTGTGAACTGAAGAACAACCCCGACCTACATTTATAAGTTCTCTACTTAATGACGAAGAATTTGCAGAATTGATCAAACTATTAACAGAATTCAAAGATTGCTTTGCATGGAGCTATGATGAAATATCACGACTGTCCGCAAAGGTTACAGTTCATAAACTTGGGTTGGAAAAAAATATAACCTAGTAAAACAGGCTCCCAAGAGAATGCACCTCGAGATAGAACAACAAGTATCACCGAGGTGAAGAAATTGATAGACGCCAACTTTGTGAAAGAAGAGCAGTATCCCATGTGGTTAGCCAACATTGTGCCTGTTAAGAAGAAAAATGGACAGATCCGCATTTGTGTCGATTTCAGAGATTTGCATAAGGCATGTCCATAATATGAGTTTCCACTACATATACCAGAGATGATGATGGATATTGCTTCAACTCATGAAATTTTTTCCTTCATGGACGGATTGTCGGGATACAACCAAATCAAGATGGCTCCCGAAGATGCAGCACTTACAGCCTTCAGAACACCGGTTGGAATTTTTTGCTACACATCAATGTCGTTCGGCCTAAAGAACTCTGAAGCAACATATCAGCGTGCAATGATGAAGATTTTTGACGACCACATTCACAATCAAGTAGAATGCTACGTGGATGATTTGGTCATCAAAATTAAATAGAAAATAGACCATTTATACAATTTGAGGATTGTGTTTGATCGGTTACGACGATATGACCTTAAAATGAATCCCTTAAAGTGCACCTTTGGTGTTACCTCTGAAAAATTTCTAGGATTCGTTGTCCATCATCGCGGAATTGAGATCAACCCAGATAAGATTCATGCTTTCTTGGAAATGCCTCCCACTGAAACATTGAAACAACTACGTTCTTTCAAGGAAAGTAGGTGTCAACCTTTATCGGCATTAAATAAAAAGGACACCAAATTTATTTAGGAAGAGAAATTTCAGTGGGCCTTTGAGGACAATAAATAATATTTAATAACACAGCCTGCCTTGGAAGCCCCTATCCCAGGGAAACCCTTGATACTTTATACCGCGGCTTTAGATGACTCCCTCAGAGCACTCTTAGCCCAAGTCAAAGATGAGGGTAAAGAAAATGCACTCTACTACTTGAGTCGTCGCCTAATTCCGACGGAGATAAGGTATCCACCTTATGAGAAGCATTGTTTAGCGCTATTTTTTGCAACCCAAAAGCTTAGACATTACATGCTTTCTCATAAGATTACCCCTAATCTCGTAAGTTAATCCATTGCAACATCTCATGACCCGACCAACACTCTCTAGATATTGAGGGTGATGGTCAATGATCTTATTGCAATTTGATATAAACTTTGTTCCCCTTCGTGCTATCAAGGGGCAGATACTAGCAGACTTTCTCACTGCACACCCACTGCCAACTGGGTCCTCTCTCAATGATGAGTTACTAGATGAGCAAATACTACAAATGGAATTCTCTAGTGCGCAACGCTGGGAAATGTACTTTGATAGTGCTTCATCAGCCTCAAAAGATAAAGAATCAGGCACAGTTATACCAAGCAAAGCAGTGATTGGTTTGATCTTTATCACACCAGACAATGGGATGTTGAGGTTCTCATACCACCTGACAGAGCCGTGCACCAACAATGAAGCAGAATATGAAGCTTTAATCACCAGATTGGAAATGACAATCTCAATGGATATAACAAATATTGTCATTTATGGCGACTATCAACTCATCGTCCAGCAAGTCGTTGGACAATGCAGAAATTTGAAACCAAGATTAGTAGAATACCATCAGTACATGATGAAGCTCTTGGAGCAGATCCCAAATGTGACTTTCTATCGGATTCCTTGGGGAGATAATGCCCAAGTCGATGCATTAACTAAACTTGCTAAAGAAATGGCGTGTCTCCCGGAGCAATCCATTAAAGTCATAGTGCATGGAAGAGGAGTCTTGTCTCGGATCGACTTCAAAACTTTACACAAGCTTGGAGAAGAAGAAATCATAAATATAGTTGCAGACATCAACGAAGATTGACGCAAGACATTAATAGAATATTTGCATATTGGAAAGTTGTCAGAAGATAAGTATGTGGTGCACCACATAACAAGAAGGGCTATGTCTTACACCCTGATGGGAAATGTTCTCTACATAAGATCATTTGACTAGTTGTGGTTATGGTGTTTGAGCAGAGCTGAAGCACAAAATATTATCAAAGAGGTACATGTCGGATTGTGTGGCGCTCACCAATCAACGCCAAAAAAGAAGATGAATATCAAAAAACTAGGGTATTATTGGCTAGTAATGATGTCCGATTGCATGGATACTGGCAGAAGAGGTCACCAATGCCAAGTGCATGGGGTGGTCTTACACCAGCCTCTGAATGTTCTACACCCAACTGTTGCTTATTGGCTATTCGAGTGTTGGGGCACATACATAATAGGTTTGATAGACTCTCTATCTTCTAAAGGACAAAGGTTTATACTTACCGCTACAGATTACTTCTCCAAATGGGTGGAGGCAGTACTGTTACGTGAGGTTACGGCACAACACGTCCTTCAACTTTTCAAAAGCCAAGTCATCTACAATTTTGGAGTACCGTGAAGAATAATTTCCAATAATGAGGCACCTTTCAAAAGTATAAAGTTCAACAATTTCGTCAAAAGACATGTGATAGATTGAAGATACTCTACGATTTACTATCCTAGATCAAATGGTCTTGTTGAGGAATTCAACAAAACACTTGTGTAGATTTTGAAGAAAACACTGGATGAACACAAAAGGGATTGACACAACAAACTATTAGAAGCCTTGTGGGCTTACGAGATGACTTTCAGGACTCCCACTCAGTGTATATCCTATATGCTTGTGTATGGAGTTGAGGTCGTGCTATCGCTAGAAGTCTAGACACCGTTTCATAGAGTCGCCATTGCCAACCAACACACAATGGAGGAAAGCACAAAACTCAGACTTGAAGAATTGGAGAGTCTCGAGGGAAGACGATTAGAAGAACAACAACATTTAGAGCTTTACTAGGCCAAGAAGGTACAAGCACATGACAAATTGGTCCACCCAAGGACATTCAAAGTTGGTTACCTCGTACTTGTGCTAAAAAAGCCTACTCTTATATGCCGCAAAATAGGTGGAAAATTTGAGCCAACTTGGGAGGGACCATTTGCCATTGAAAATGTCTTCACAGGAGGAGCCTACAAGTTAGTGGACTTTTGGGGTTAAAGACCCTTGTTACCAATAAACGGATGATATCTGAAAACTTATTACGCAACCAGATGCCGCTTTCCTTCTCTTGCTTTAAAACTTTGAAACTTTGATTATTTTAGGGTTATCTATTTGGCCAAATGTCTTTGACGGGGTCCAAATTTTGTAACTAACCTCTATCTAATGAAAATTTTGAGAAAAGGAATTTTAAACTTCTAATTTTCTTCTTTCCACTTTTAATCAAACAAAAATCATACATAAAATAAACAATTTATTCCACAAAAATAAACTAAAATTTACTTTATTGTACACTTAGTTTTGTTCTTGTTAATGCCAAGTTTCGGCCCATTAACTTTTTTCCTATCGTCTGCAGAAAAATTTTGGGACAAAGGCTGATCTTTACTTTCTAGGATGGCTGGAACCTCGCATTAAATGAGTAGATGGCACCGCAGGGTGGTACCATTGATTTCAATGTGGATTTCAACCAGTTTGACATGGACTACAAAGGTCCTCTAATGGACGTAGTCAGCTGCAAAGAGAAAGAGGGACTGCCTTCACTACTGAGAGTGACTACTAAAGATAATGTATCACGCAACGACAAAAACATGATAGCAGAGCGAGATTCAATGAAGGGGCCTAGCCGTCTGCCCTCAATGGTAGCTACACCTGCTGGAAGCAAAATAGCTACCAATAACGGACGACTACCAAGTACTCGGCTTCGTAGGACGCAAAGCAGGAACATTAGTCGCAAGAAGTAGAGAGCTTTTCTACGATAAACGTGAAAGAGAGATGAACAACTTGCTCACCCCTATTCCTGAGAGGCATATTTATGATCTAGACTCGAAAGAAACTTTTGCTAGCTTACCCACCATGGATGAAGAACTAGGGTTTGTGACATATTCAAACACACTTTTAATTTCAGAAGTTTTGTGTTAGGGTTGCCCGAAATGCAACGTTGAAATACCGACTAGGACATCAGCCACAGGCGTGTTTGTAGAATACCCGGATTGTAATGTTTTGCAACTACAGCATTTCAGTACATTGGAAGAGTACACTTCAAGCACCAACGAGTCTCAGACTTCATATTTCTTGATGGATGAACCATATCTCCCACTAGGGTCAGATTAGTATGTATCGTGGAGCCCAGGGTCCTACATTCCGTTAAAGGCCGAATCTAATATTCCAGATCGACCAGTACCAATTTGGGTTCTCACCGATGCTTGAAGGAAGGAACGCCCGTGACAGCTGTCAACCCCTCGTATGGTAGAGTACTACAAGATAAGCAAAGTAAATAAAAGAGAATTCGAGTTTTATGAAGAAGTTTAGGGAATGTTCGTTATCATATTGGAAGGCCTGGAACTATACACCAGAGTTTTCTCTGAGACTGATGAAAAAAACATTCTGGACTGTATCTTTAGTTTAAGAGACAGAGGTCGAGCTGGCCTTCTCATGGAAAGGACATATTTTGAGCCAAATAAATAAATGAGAGGGAAGGGAAGATCACCAACCAGTGTAGCTATTGTTATAACTTCACGAATGACATACATGGTAATCCACCTCAGATCCTTAGACATGATCAAGTAGATCCGCTACCATCGATGATTAAATGGATGATCAAAAGGATGGTCAAATGGAATATTCTACCTGCTACTAGTATTCCCAACAGTTGCATTATCAATACCTATGAAGAGGGTGTTTGCATTCTCCCACACATTGATCATCATGATTTTGTGAGGCCTTTATGCACGGTCTCAATTTGAGCAAAAGAAATAATTTATTTAGGAAATAAACTGATATCGTCAGCTCTGGTGAATTTAGAGGTTATGTGGAGCTTCCTCTTCTAGTCAGTTCAGTACTTGTTCTCAAGGGCAACGGTGCAGACATTATCAAAAATTGCATTCTAGGAGTACGACACCGTAGGGTGTCTGTGACTTTTCGCAGGATGGATGATAGTAAAATGTCATATGGATTCCAGCAGGACCTGGAATTGGAGGAGCTACTTCCATACAAGGTGTGACAAGGTTGTACCTCTAAGTACATGCGAAGGGAACTCTTATCCTGGAGCATGACTTAGAAGATCTGCTTGATCAGGAGCTCAACAGACCTGGCATAGAGGGTTCACTTTCTTTATTTTAACAGCATGACATGTATCTAATGTATTCAGTCTACAGTGTATTCATAGCATGAGATGTTCTCAATGTATTTCGACATGGTCTACATAATGTACCTTTTGAGGCATTAGCCTATGCTTGATTTATGACAT
Source organism: Phalaenopsis aphrodite (assembly GCA_003013225.1). Classification (NCBI taxonomy): domain Eukaryota; kingdom Viridiplantae; phylum Streptophyta; class Magnoliopsida; order Asparagales; family Orchidaceae; genus Phalaenopsis; species Phalaenopsis aphrodite. The sequence goes on from NEWO01000074.1 coordinate 1,095,227, forward strand.
CTTTTTTGGAGCAAATTAATGGAAATTTCTCTAAAATTATGCCTTTCTGTCAGTTGCCTTTTTGTGCAAGGGTTAAAAGTCATGAACCACGCATTGGTTCAAAATTCAATGAACAAAGAATGAAACAACTATTTTTTTAAAATATAAGTGAAAAAGTAAATAATCACAAATAAATAAACAACAAAACAAATTTCTTTTCAAAATCAACCAATTAAAATTAAAACTTTAAAGACATATTTTGAAAAATTAAATGTGATAAAAAACAAAAAGAAAATGAAATGAATATGTTCAGTGGATCCTCTCCTTTTTGGAGTTTCCTACTCTTGTGCGTGCAGCACAACCGTCTTTATCTACCGTAACTCTCTTCACATCCTTGCAGAATTTCACATTATGCACAAAACCCCACAAAGCTCTATAAATCTTCAACAAAATCAACCTTTACACATGATACACTTTTGTAAATTCAACACCACAATCTTTTTGTAAATTTTAATTCTCACATATGTTAATTGATACCTACATTTCAGTCCTCACATCTTTCAATTGATACTTAAATTTTAATTCTCACATCTTTGAATTGATACCTACATTTCAATTCTCACATCTTTGAATTGATACCTACATTTCAATTCTCGCATCTTTGATTTGATACCTACATTTCAACTCTCACATCTCCGAATTGGTACCTACATTTCAATTCTCACATCTTTAAATTCATACCTACATTTCAATTCTCACGTCTTCAAATTAATATCTACATTTCAATTCGCACATCTTCAAATTGATACATAAATTTCAATTCTCAAATCTTTGAATCAGTACCTAAATTCTGATTATCACCTTTCCAGGTCGATACCTAAAATTTGGCTCTCCTCTCAGGATTGATACCTACATTTCAATTCTCATATTTTGACGTCGATATCTAAATTTTGACTCTCTTCTCTAGATTGATACCTAAATTTCAATTCTCACATCTTCGAATCATTACCTAAATTCTTATTCTCATCTTTTGAGGTCGATACCTAAATTCTGACTCTTCTTGTCTTTTTGAAATTGATACTTAAATTTCAATTTCCACCTCGGGGTCAGCACTTGCATACTGATCACTATCCTCTAGATTCTGAAACTTCATAATTCAAAATTCACTCTCCGATCACCAGCAAGAGTCCATCCTTAATTTAATCAAACGATCATCTGCTAGTATCCCTAGCAGAAATAAAACAAATTACACACACAACTCTACACATACTTTCGGGTCTGTTGACTTTGGAATTTGTATTGAATTTTTGTTGATCTCGGTCAATGCCAACATGCATGTTGTGCTTGCCCAGCTTACCACCCATATTGGGGGTCCATTTGTTTACCTCACTTTTGGTTGAGGTTCAATTTTTCCTCTTTAGTAGCCTAAGGTCTAGCCATAAGACTTTCCTATTGACTATTCTTTGAAAACTAGACATGGAACCCTCACCATTAGAAATTCTACCATCTTCTTTACTCAACTTGATGTTCCACATATTGGTCCTAACCTCAAGCACTTAGTAGGTGGGGGGGTCACTATAAGGGAAACTCAAATGAGTCACCCTTAGGACTGCTGTACCTTATTGTTGACATTGGGTGTTGGTCTGGAGCTAAGGCACTCACTTCACTGATCTAAACTCACAATCACTCACAACCCTAAACTTAAATTTCTAACCTAGGTCCCTTGATCTTTTTGGGATACTCATGTAGATGGTCTCCTAAACCGACCAACCCTAGGGCTATGATTTAACTAAGACCAGTACATAGAGGACCCAAAATGGGATTTCCTTTGGTCCATGGATCATTTAGGGCGATTAGTTACCCAATCCTATCAAAAAATACTTATCTTGGCCTTTTTCCCCTAAACACCCCAAAATTACCAAGATACCCCTCCATAGCCAAAAATTCCAAAAATTCCTAGAAAATCTCAATAAATCTTAAATATTTCCAATTTTATTTTTCTCAACTACCACATGACCTAATTTGGCCAATTTGAGCATCTTTAACCAAACACCCCAAATTTTCCTTTAAGGGCCCAAATTTCCCAAAATTCAACTCAAATGTCCATCAATTTTGTCTCAATTGACCCCAATTCCAATAATAAACTCAAATTAACTTTTAGTATGGACAACATAAATAAAATACAAGTTTAATTGGCCCATGATTTGAGCCTAATCTTGATTTAGATCAAAACCCCAATTTTGACCATATGACCTAATCTTACTAAATTGAACCCATACCCTAGTCAATTGGCCCCAATAAATGTTTCAAAATCTTCATAACATTCGTACACATCCAAATCAACCATCTATTGGCCTTGATTAAGCCTCAAATCCATTTGATTTTTGCCTAAATAAAAAATTCCAAAATTTAGCCCCAAATTGGCTAAGTTACCAAATTTCACCCAATTGATTGCCTTAACCCAAAAATTGGCAACCAATACATGTTTAAAACTCTACATAGGGTCCCCATTCCATTTACAACAATCAATTTAGAGTTAACCCAAGGCTAACCCAAGCTAGACCCATGCCTAGCCCAACATGACCCAAGTGACTAAAATTCAAAATTCCCTCAAATTGACCCTTTAATTGAGCTCAAAACCATTACCATCCTTCACCAAAGTTGTTCCATCTGATCATCTACACCAAATGAAATATTGTTTTGGGCCAATTGACATGGATAGCATAGACCAAACTCAAGATTTGGTCATTTTCACCCACTTGGACCCATGCAGTAAATGTGACCTACCCACCCCCTAAAGTCATCAAATTAACTCCGCCCGAGCCATTAGTTGGACTTAGTGGCCAATCCAAACACCATGAAACCACCTAAATCAAGGGATATTATTTCCCAAAATGCATGTGCTTAAGATATCATTACCAAAATTAGGTATTACTGCACTAAATTGTTGTAACATATTACCCTGGGTTCCCTGAGCTCCTAGCCACCTCCCTATGGCCGGCCAACCTACCTAGTAGCCGGAAAAACTAAAAACTAAGAGCCACCCCCATGGGACTTCACCCAAATCAAGCCTAGAGGTCAACTCAGCCAAATTGAGTTGTAGAGCTCCTCTACCCTCCACCTAAGCACCACAATGCACCCAAATTTGTGCCAGAGAGCCACCCCATGGCCATTTTTATAAACACTCATCTCCATGGCCATGGGAGGTGTGTTGAAATTCCCTTAGAGAAGCCTCTCCAAACGTCTCACAGAGCTTTCCTAAGATCCCCTCAGTGCATTCCAACTATTTTCGCCCACTAATTCCTAGTGTCAGAGCTCAATTTTGAGCTTGAAACCTTGTCGAAAACCAGGACAAAACCCAACACACCTCCATAGTCCACCAAACCCAAATTGACTGCACCCACACCTTCACAATAGTGAAAGAAGATAAAGCCCCAACAAATCCCCCTTTCACAGAGCCTCTACCATAGTTTTAGACCATCACCTGAATTCGAGCTTCGTCGAATCCACACCTAGGCCTTATACCAAAACCAGGGAGTCAATCCCTAGTCTCCTTGGACCCCAACAAATGTTCCAAGACCCTATGATAGAAGCTCCACTTCTCAGAAAAGGTATAAAACTTCACCTCCTCCCAAGCCTATTTCGATTCTTCATTTAATTAGAGTTAATTCGATTGCTTGATTACCGTTTGGATGTGTTTGTCTCACTTAGACGTGTTCATAGGATCAAACCCAAGGTGATTTAGTTGAGTCTAAGCTGAGAACATAGGGTTTTAATGTGGACGGTCACAAGATCATTCTATTGGGGATGATGACAGGGAGTCATTTGATCAAGCGTGTGTCAAACAGATGAAGGAGATCGAGTTGAATAGCGCTTTAGGACATAAATTGTGGGCCGAGTTAGCAGCTATTTGCACGGCGGCGTCCAACTAGAGCGCGCCACGCATGCCTTCGGAGCTGCCAATGATCTAGTAAGCACGTGCAGTTTAAATAAATAAATAGGGCTTTCTTCTATTTATTTAAATGCCACTAACTTATAAAATTCATAATTTTGTGTAGAAAAGTCACAAAAATTAAATAAAAATACCCTCTTGCACAGTGAACAGAGGAGCACAATGTGGTATAAATTTCAAGTCCATATGATGCTTAATCTATTTTTAATTAATAAAAAACTATTTTGAATCATTTGATTCTCCATGCATATTGGCACATCACCTTGGCTTGAAATTTTGGCATGTTGTAGCCTCAGTCAAAGAAAATATCCGCTAATTTTTCTAAGGTCAGAGGAAGTCGCTATACATAGATCCATATTTTTAAAGTTTTTGCACATTATTTCCTTAAAATAATCATGAAAATTAGCATATTGATTAGAAAATTCTAAGAAAATTTTGGGAGGTCCACAATGACCAAAGAAGATTTTAAAAATAAATTCATGGGTCAAGTCATTTAAAATATACCTAATTTTCCCAATAAGAAAATTAAATTTAGAAAATATAAAAATTTAAACAACTTGATTTTTAACCTCCACTATGGTCCTTGATCCAGAGAACTCACCATAAAAATTTCAAAATATTTTGAGTTCATTTGGTAACTTAAGTTGATCTTAAAGATAAATAACATTTTTGGCACCAAAATGATTTTTAAAAATCTAAATACAACTCCAAAAATTATAAAACTTAGTTTTTTTGAGTTCTCTATGCTCAAAGGTATTTTCTAAAAATAAAATGATATTTAAAATAAAAACTTGATTTTTAACCTATTTTAAATATTTAAATAATTAAAAATCCCTAAAAATCACAAAAATAATAAAACTCATGGAAATATTCTAAATAGCTTCCTAATCACTTAGGAATGATTAGAATATTTTTCCTGGTTTTCTAAATAATGATATTGACATTTAAAGCATAAATAATTTTTAAAGGCTAAAAATGAGTTTTCATTAAAAAATAATTCTAACAAATCAAGTAAAATTCATAAAAATATAAATTATTCTCCTCTGACTTCTCTGACTTTAGGGAGATTTTTTAAAAATACAAAACTTAATTTTCTCCATTTAAAATATTTTAAATTTAATAAATACCCCAAAATTTAAAATAATTCTTAAAATTCAAATAAAATTAAAAAAAACATGAAATTTGTTCCAAAGACTTCATTGGTTTAGATCTACCTCCAATAAAAATTTTAATGGATTAGGATTTACCTTCGCCAAGTTAGGAATTTTCTTTGATAAATATTGTTTTTACATAAAAATAATTATATAAATTAACTTAAATTTTGAAAAATCATATTTTTTACTTTGATGTCTTAATTGACCAATGAATGAGGTAGGATAAAAAGTT
>NEWO01000074.1:1100588-1141475 GCA_003013225.1 Phalaenopsis aphrodite
TGGTAGAAACCAATCTCACTTTCTTAATTAAAAAAAAAAAAGTTAATAAATTTCTTAATTATTAAAATTTGGAAGTTTATTAAAATAAAATGAACCCAGGGCTTAGGTGTATGACCTTTGAAGTCAATAATTAATCAATTTATTACCCCAATTTGATTTTTTAAATGAAATTCAAATCATGAATTATGACCACCTAAAGCTTAACCTTTTTGAAACTAATTAAGACACTCACCTAGGTCTTAAGGGCTTAGTAGTGACTTAGGCTAAATCAAGTTTCAGTTAAATGAGGATTAGAAAAGTAAATATCGTTAAAAATTAAAACATCATTCAAACACTACAAGCCCAATTATGGTTAAAATTTGGTTAAGTGTTCCAACAATAATAACTTGCCTCTTTAAGGGTCTTCACCCACATAATTCTTAAATTGAATCACAAGCGATAATTACCATATTCTTAGGGATAATTGAGACATTAATGTTCACTCAGTATTAAGGGTATTTACATGATGGATTATTAAGCAACATAATAAGTTTAAAAGAACTCAAGATTTTCCACCAGGCAGCGAGAGAGTGGCACAGACTTGCTTCTTTCTCTAAATCTGTCCGATATCATAAAGATATACTAAAATAATATCTTTCGCTTGATAAAATAATCCTTAATTAAAATCATAAGGACCCACCACGATATGACCTAGGGTTAGATAGGTCATCAAGATTTTACTTCCCTCTTACACATAAATTGCCTTAAAATGCATTTAATGTTTCAGGCGGTGAAACGAGAAGACTCGCCAGGTACGCTTTTACATTTTTCAGCATTGTCTTTCTTGTACTTTTATGCTATACTCTTGTGCTTATACTAAAACTATCAGGATAGCCGCAAAACTAAAACCAAAACAAAAATTAAAAACAACCAAGATAAAATTCACCCCCACAACATTCAAAATATAAAACAACTCAAAATTTAATCACGAACATCAGACACTACTGCAATTTCAACTAAATTAAGAAATTTATATCGAATGATCGGGAATCCATCGAAGGAGGTAACCTATGATTGCAAACGAGGCTTCCCACAGTCTAAATGAAATTATCGAACTCATTAAGTTAAGTTTAGTAAGTTCATTTTAACTAAGTGAATCCAATTGAAAATAGTGGTTCCATAATGAGGGAACCGTAGGATCCTAGCCGGTGTCTCTCTAATCAAATTTAATATGCCTTCATAAAATTTAAAGAACTTCAACCATAAGGCCACCTGATTTGACATCATAACTTGACACACTAGAGAACTCAAACTCGTCGCGGTAAGGACCTTGGAGCTAGAATGGTGGGCAGCATGACCATCTTCGACAGCAAAACCAGTCTTCGCCAGCTAAACCAATCTTCCTTCCTTAGACTTAAACAACTAAGTTATAGGACTTCGAGTTTGCTTGCTTAGGCAACGTAAATCCTCACTTTATCTTTAGGTTTTTGCACTCCCCTCCAACCTAAAAATAGCACCGACACATACTTATCTTTGACATACCAATGTCTTCACCGAGACACTCCATCTTAAGGCATTGACGTTAAAGAAGAAAGTATGGCTACATAAGGGTATGACACCAGCAAGTTTTAATGAGCCCATTGGGTAGTACCATGGAATGAAGCCTTGGTCTGATGTGCAGGATGTTAATACCGTTGTTTCAATAGAGTCTATTCCAGAGCGTGATGATGTTCATGAAAGACCCATAGATCTGAAGATGAACCAAGTGAAAGCAATTGATGATAAAATAGAAGAGCTGAGAGCCGAGATTGTAGAACTGGCAAAAAAGCATGGAGTGGGTGTCGATGATGAATGTTTTAATTTCATAAACTATCTCAATGAGAAGTTCACGGAGATTAATGTGGTGGAGACCATAGCCATAGAGTCTACACGTGATGGTCCACATATTGTTGACAAGTACTCCACAGATGACCTACAAAGGGCAATACTAAAAGATGAATAGATTAGTGGGACGGAAGAGATTTCCGCCACCTTGGTCGGCATGGCTAACAAGCATAGATAGTTTTAGTAGCAGCAGATAGCATCTCCAGAGGTCAACCAACTTAAGATTTTACACATAATGAATGACAAAAAAGAATTTGTATCAGCGAATAGGGCCTAGCCAAAAAAGAAAAATTCTACTCAAAGTTTAGTACTAGAGCGAGATATAAGGAAATTAGTCATGCAACAAGTAAGGGAAGCTTTAGCCAAATGCAAACATGGAGCAATGATTTCAAGGGATAGACCTTACTTAGTAGATTTTGATGTCATACTGTACCATATGAGTTTTGTGCTACCAAAATTTGAGAAGTTTGATGGAACCCGAAACGCGCGGCAACATATAGCATATTTTTGAGCAAGTTGTTGCAAGCTGAGGTAACAAAGTGCTGTTATTGTGCCAATTCATCAGTATTTTATCAAGGATTTCATTTGATTGGTATGCTGAGTTTCCCATTTGGTTAGTGAAGACATTCACTGAGTTAGAGTATTTGTTTGTAAAGAGGTTTGCTGGAGCACAACACCATGTCATCATAGAAGTTCTTATAGTGGAAATACAAAAATCTAACGAGACCTTGTTTGACTATATTCTGAGATGGAGGGACATGAGCATAAAGTGTGAACCTCTGCTACAAAAATAAAATGCGATTGAGAATCTACTCAAAACCATTCATGGATCAGTGGCCTTAATGCTCAAGGGACTTATGATCATGCATTCAAGAAACAACTACGCAAGGCCAATAACCTCCAAGAAGTGGTCAAGCATATGTAAACTATAGAAAAGGCTGAGAAGTCCAGGGCAGTTAAAACATTTGAGAGGAAATATTGGATTCTGACAATGATCGATATGGGAAAACAACTAATGAGGATTTAGGCTAAGCAGTCTCATTAGAGTTTCAAGCAATCATCATAGCCTGATCAGTCTCTGCTATAGAATACTCAGCAAAACAGCCAGTCTGGATAGCAGTTCTTCTAGAGGAGATAATACAGAGCAGATGTTAGGCAAGGTCCGTCATTTGTAGATCAATTTAATATGTTATAATCCTTGAAGGATGAAGTCATACCAAAGATGTTCATAAATTGGATGAAGAAGCCCGAGTTTAGATTGTTAGAGCCAAATAAACTTGAAGAGGCTGATAACAAGGATCTCCGTTTTTATTGTTTGTGTCACAGACTCGTTGGGAAAAACATTGAGTTGTTTCAGTTTAAAGGGTTGGCTCGAGAAAAATTTCCAAGAGACAAATATAATGATTCTGAAAGAGTATTTAAAAGAGCCTGAAAGAGGTTTTATAATTATTATTTTAGCCGAGCCAATCACTATGACATATATGTATTTTGATGGAGGTGGTTGGAGCTCAGTCTGGAGTCGATCATTGGTCCCAATTTTTTATATGTAAGGATTTATGAAGTTGACACCACTACAGCACCAAAAACTTGATCCTTATATGAAAAGTAAGTTGTATAAAATATATATAATGTTAATAATGTTACACAATTAATAATGGGATTCTAGGCAAGTATACATATCATTGTCAAGTGATAAAGGACTTTCTATTTAAGCCCCAAATATCGATCCCACAAGAAATGTGTAAATTGGGAATTTAAGTTTTTTAAGAAATTTATAGAAAATCAAACAAAATTACTATCACTAATTTTGAATGTTAATATTTTAACAAAACTAAAGTACTTAACTATTAGCAAACGAGAAATGCAAAATTTAGATAATAAATACTAATCTACTGACTATGTCTATGTAATGAAGATTTCTTGTGTGAAAAAGGATCCTTCCCACTAAAATGAGGTTCTGGTGAAATGAGATGAGATAAATATTTATAATATGTATTATGCCAAATAGGAGAAATTATAATTCTCTACCTTGATAAAGTGCAGAGAAAATCATTGGCTAATCCTATGTTTAGTCCCAAAATCTATGGCTAGGCTAGGAGGATAGCATCTCCCACTTGAAAGCTCCAACTTCCCTTCACCTGAAGGTTAACTCTCGCATTAATTTTTAAACACTAAGATTGAATTAGAGATTTTACTCTATCACCCTAAAGATTCTCCAATTCTACACTCAACAGAGAATATTTCCCAATTTATTTGCACATAATTCCATGAATGACTTTCTTCATCATGAATCAAAGGTGATCCTCACTCTGTTGTAGAACTCATACTCCATTTCCTGAATCATATGTTTCACAACATATTTTAACAAAACAATTGGCCAGATCAAAATATAATTTGAGTTTGAAGCTAAAAAATCATCACAATTTATTTTATATTTTAATATTGACACCTCATATTATCTCTTCATTTCACCATATCTCAAAGTAGGAAGAAAGATAGAGTGAACTACTCAAACTTCATGGAAAAGACACAACAAAACACAAATTTCATATATAAAAGAAAGTTCATACAACACTAATGAACAAATTAAACTTATCTGAATTCTTTCTCAAAGCAAATCCCTTGTAGCCTTTCCTTAGAAATGTAGGAAGAAGATATCTCTCATTTTTCTCCTTCTCCAACACTCTTACAGAAAGTTTCACACTAAAACTCACTACACAAGCTCTAAACTATAAAAGAAAAATCACCAATAGACTCCAATATGGTGGTGGAAAGAAGACGGATTAAGAAGAATGGTGAAAATGGAGCGGGTGGAATGTCTTGGAGTGAAAAAGAGTCACTTTCCTAGAGATAGGGGCTGAACCACCTTTGGTGTCATCGACGCTAGTTTTGGCGTCGTCGATGCTGAGTAAAAATTTCAGCTGTTCTGTTGTTCTGCTCCATCGGCACTGCCCTTGGAATGGTTGATGTTGAGTACTTCTTCAAAAACATCATTTTGACTCCAAATTCCATTTTTTTTACTTACTTTTATTTTAAGTCCTAAAAATCAACAACCTACAAGAAAACAACTAAATACCTTCAAATAAGTTGCAATATCACCAAAAATAATTATAAAATAAGGGTCTAAAAATGAATATATTTTTGGTGTATCAAAATTTCCTAAACCTACATGTTGCTTTTCCTCAAGTAACTCTTTTACTACAAAAAATATGACTTATGGTAAAGAACTTAACTTCTAGACTTCCATATTTAAGTTCTTTGAACATAATAGTATAACTTAAGAAGATTCAAAATAACTCCAGTTAATATAAATGGTGCTAGGATATTCATTAATTAAGTCTAGGATTTCTCATCCTCTATTTCTTTGAAGAAAAAGTTGCAGTTTGTCATATTAAAGTCACTTAGAAAATTCACATGAAAAAGAACTTTATAAAACTTTACTAATCATTAAGCTAATACTCAAATAAAAGTTTTAGAAAATGTTTCAAAGTCTTTTTCCTTAAGTTGATTCAAGTGAAGCGAATTTTTAATTAGGCATCTCCTCACGCTTATTCCCACGAATTTTTTTTTTTTTAATTTTTAGGATCACTCTTAATGCCCTTTTTCTTTTCTTTATTGTTTTCTTTTTTTTTTATATATGTGAGGATTACTATATCTGGATAGCCTTTAATGATTTTGAATTTCACTATCCTTATCTTAAAGTTAAAAACTTTTTACATTTCTTCACTTAACAAATTTATATTAACTTAAAAATTTCATAAAGTTTAATTCTTTTCTTTTTACATGAATCTCTTAAGATTTTTAATACTTCAAAAATATAAATTCCTTTACTTAAAATAGAAAAACATAGTTTTATTTTCTTTTACGAAACATCTTAATCTCTAGAATTAAACTTTAGTATTGAAATTTTTTTACTTAATCTTACTATTTATTTGGAAACATAAATAGAGTTATCCAAAGTTAAACCCTTTTACCAAAAGTCATGTTAAAATTAAAATTTTTGAAAATATAGTTAAGTGAGGACAAATAAAATTTAGTTCTCTTTTCTTTTAAAAAATAATTTTTGTCCCCACCCCCCCACCCCACCCAAACTTAAATTTTTTTAAAAAGATTTAAATGAAGAACTTTAAAAATAAAAGGGTGAAAGAAAGCATTAAACACATAAGGAAAATTCAAACCCGTTGAAGATTCTGATTTTTACAAATAAATTCTGAACTACTGCATGTGCTAATATGAAAAACTACAATGCTTAAAGTGTTAAATTGCACATAATATATATATATATATATATATATATATATATATATATATATATATATATATATATATATATATATATATATATATATATATATATATATATATAATTTGCTGAGAAAGAGTTAATTAAAATACATATAACAAAGTGATGAAACTAACAATAAAACTAAACTAAATTCTAAAAATGAAAACAATTTTACACAATACAATTTCACATTACAACATAACAGCAGAGTCTCAATAAATATCACAGAACAAACAATACATTCACAAACTACAACACAAACAAATAAACAAATAAAAAGATCTTCAGTCATCATCTTCTTCATCCTTAACATCTAACCTCTGCTACTGATATGGATTATAAAAAGGGTGGATAGGGAATTGAACTGTATGATCACCCCTCAGGTGTTTCACTAAAGTATCATCATCATCATCATAGGGAATTGAATTGTATCATCATCATCATCATCATCATCATCATAATCATCATCATCATCATCATCATCATCAAATCATCATCATCACACGAATCAGATCATTTGTGTGAGCATTTATGGCCTCCATCTGCTGTATCATATGATTCATCCTCAAAATATCTCCCTGCTGAATCATCATCTGGTCCAATAACTCCCTGTACTAGGGTCACTTGAAGTAGGCTCACTACAAGTAAGGGAGACAGAAGTAGAAGAAATATCCCTAGCCTTACTTCCAGATCTTCATTAAACATGGGACTTATAAGTTTTTATTTTTGCAAGCCCAATCGGTCACTGAGGCTCAATCCTCTCCTCATCAGGTTTGAAATCAACTCCTGCATGCTCACAAAGTGTATAAATTAGAGCAGGGTGTGTCAATCTACATGTGGTCTCTCCCAGGGCAATAGATCGAGTGTTCATATAAATGATAGAGCCTACATTTATATCCATCACTATTTGAGTACAGTAGTTCAGGATGGCTTTATCTTTGGTCACTTCACTGTGATGGTTTGTTGGAATCATCCTTCTTGAAATAAAGTAATGTCAGGCCATAAATATTACATTTAACATAAAAAGGGTAAAGTTGACTTTAAATCCATTCTTTACTTTCCAAGCCCTTCCACATCCATAGAGAAAGAAATAACCTCATCTAAGGCCTCATTTGTGGCAGAGAATGAATGATACTGTCATCTATAAACATCTTCTAATTGATAAATCTCATTTATTTTTATTGGAGAAAACTCCACCCTTTTTCCTTTAAAAAAAACAAAATCATCAGAAGCTTCCAAAAAGTTGGCATAAAATTCCATAACTATCCCAGCAATCGCATCGGCAGTAAAATAGCAAAAATTTTCCCACTCCCGACGATAATCAATAATTCAATTCTCCTCCTGGATTTTTGAAACCATGATTCAGAATCACTTTCTTATTTTCTTAAAAACTATGAAATTGATCACTAGCACTAAAGATAACAAACTTTTGCTCATCATATTTTATTTTTCTATTGCTTGATCTAGGTGGCATAGGAAATCTAGAAAATTTTGATAAAAATTTGAATAAATTCCAAAATTCCAAAAATCAAAATGTAAACACTTTAAACTTTAATCCCCTAAGTAAAAGTTTTTCACCAAATCATTTTCTCAAAATCTCTCAAAAAAAACTTTCGGATCTAGGCAATGTGAGAAAAATCTTTGGTGAAAACAAAAAAAATTTTACTTTAAAGTGTAGTTCTTACATAGAGAAAAAGAAATCCGAAGTTCCTTTGCCTCTACATCACCTTAAATTCGCCAAAAATCAAGCCCTAAGTGTGAAAACTGAAGGTTGAAGGTGACTTTTTGGTTAAAAATGGAGGTTTTACGGTGAAAATCACAAATTAAAAGGGTTATTATTGCTCTCCGGTCGAAGGCGCCATCGGCGCCCATTCCAGTGTCGTCGGCGCTGAAGGCCCAAAATTCACTATTTTGGTTTTTTCAAATTTTCAATTTCCTTTTAATTTACTTAAATTTTTTTAGTATTTTTATACACAAGTTTTTACCTAACAATAATTTACAAATAAACATTCACAAACAATCATTTTCACAAAAAAATAACAAACTAACTTTTATATATGAAAATACACTTTTTACAAACACATTTCACAAATCACACATTCACACCTATTAAGCAAACTAATTATAAATCAACATCGAAATCAAGCCACAATACTAAACGCTGACACAAAACTATACACCTAATCAAAGCTCTGAACTCTAAAGCAAAAACAAACCAAACCAAATCAAATCAAATCCACATAATTACATCAAGTACATAAATATTCTTAAGCAAGTTGAGAATCCAAAGTCTTCAGTCATTCCACTTCATATTCAGTGCTTTCACATCCTCTAAAATCTCCCATGGATTAGTAATGAACATATAGGTTGTAGAAGGATCAGTGTGGGAATTGATCGATGAAATTTTCTTTGATCCACCCATTTTCTTAAACATCTGAACTAATCCTGCTTCAAAAGTTCCAGTATGATCAAAATTTTCTTTCATTCTCCAATCAAGCTCATCAAAAAGGTACTTAAGATCTCCCACTACATTCACAATACTCTAAAGTTCCCTTTCAATTTTCATCAATTTCTTCTCCAAAGCAAGCAAACTTCCTAATGTTCGTGGTATTATGGAGTTGAAGCATGTGAAGAATGATCCATAATAGCATTTAGTGCTTCATTTCCATTACCAACATATTGATCATCAATAGTGATCATGGGCTCCCATGGAAGTAAAACTTTTTCCCATCTTTCATATGGCACTTCGGATTGACTCCAAATCAGAAAAAATGTTGAAGGATGCCCAAGTCCATAAATTAGCCTTTCATAATCATACCCATAAAAGATTTAAATATGATTGATCCTATATAAATAGGTTTTTCCATTTGAATGTAGTAGTTTAAAATAGCACTTTCCTTGGTGACTCCACTATTCTTCATAGTAGGGAGTAATTTTGCACAAATCAAGAAATGCCACTGCTTCGAAATTGAACTAAGTGATGAAGCAAGAAAACTAATCCATCCTTCATCTCGTACTTCCGGCATATCACCTTCATCCATAAGAAAATTAAAAACATCTTGCATCAAATCTCGTGTAGGAATAAAATTTGTATAATGACATATTGGAATATTTTCTATCATATACAATTCATTAATCCTCGTAAGAGTAAATGGTATGGCCATACCTTGTACGAAGAAAACTCCTTGGGTAATTCCATGTAGATTTGCATATAACTCCTTTACTACAGACAAAACAACCGCAGCGGTAGTGTAACACAGAACTTCCCTTTGCTTGTACAAAATGATCTTGTCAACTGGAGCATCTGGTTGATCAATCCATGATTAACAAATCATTTTTCCTTGACCAATCTCTTCTTTGTAATAACTTTATCGTATAATCTATGCACGTCAAAACTAATAAACATTCTTCTATTGAAAACTCCATACCTTCAAGTATTTCTGGAATTGGAAGCCATGGAATCTGAAAATAGGAGATTTCTAGGCATCCTAGGAAGTTTTTAGGACTTTAAAAACACCTCCTAGCGGTTAAATCTTGTTAAAGTCCGCCAAAAGTCATCTGAACAATCAAACTGCTCTCGGCGCCGTCAACACTCCTGATTGGCACTAAGGTCCATTTTCTTGGGTGCTGTTGGCACCGATTCTAGGGTCGTGGGCGCCATTGGCCAGAATTTTCTGACTTTCATTTTTCGTTCAATTTAATTCCAACTTTTTCTCCAATACCAATATTTAACTTAATTTATAATAAATGCAATTGTGTAGAATTATTATCTAAAATATATTAGACACTTATCAAAAAAAATAGTAATACATAGACATATATATATGGGTAACCTCCCAGAAAACGCTTGGTTTAACATCGTCAGCCTGATACACCATTTATTTAGTTGGGTTGACTTAACATTAAAACTTCTTTAAATTGAGGTATGTGCCCTTCATAATAATGTTTTAGACGATGCAAATTAACTTTAAATACCTTTTTAGTCTTAGAATCTTTAATAAAAATAGTTCCATAATGATAGAATTTAATCACTTTAAATTGTCCTAACCATCTGGATTTCAGTTTTCTTATAATCAATCTCAATCTTGTAATATATAATAGAACTTCTTATCTAAATTTAAATTTCTTCTGAGTAATGTTCAGATCATGCCATATTTAAATTTTTTTAAATAGATTTATGCATTTTCACATGATGCATTTCTTATTTCCTCAAGTTCATTGAGTTGCAATAATTTTTTCTTACCAGCATCTTTTAGATTAAAATTAAATTCCTTGATAGCCCAAAATGATTTATGCTCTAATTCTACAGCTAACTGGCATGTTTTTCCATATATCAGTCTGTATAAGGACATTCTTATAGGAGTCTTATAAGCAGTTCTATATGCCCATAATGCAATATCTAATCTAGCAGACCAATCCAATTTATAAGGATTTAAAACTTTTTCTAAAATACGTTTAATTTCACGATTTGATATCTCTGCTAAATAACTAGTCTAAGGATGAACAGCAATAGAGAATCCATGCATAATATCATATCTCCTAATTAATTTTACGATTCTCTTATTCCTAAAATGAGATCCTCAATTAGTAAAATCTATTGTCGGCATTCCATAAATTTTAAAATAATTTTAAATTAAAAATTTAGAAACACTCTGAGCATCACATCTTGGTACAACAATAGCTTCGATGAATTTGGACATATAATCATTAACAAGTAATATATATAAGTTTCCAAAGGAAGACATAAATGGTCCAATAAAATCTAATCCCCACACATCAAAAATTTCAACTTCTAATATGCAATTTAAAGGCAATTCATTTTTTCTAGAAATATTTCCTACTCGTTAACATCTATCGCAAATTTTTAATATATTCATTAACATCTTTAAAAATAGTAGGCCAATAAAATTTAGCTTGCAAAATCCTATATGTAGTTATATTAATTCTAAAATGTCTTCCAAATTCAAAATCATGACATTTTTCAATTATTTGTTGAGTTTCTTCATAAGGCACACATCTTCTAATAATTAGATTATTACATTGTTGATATAAACTTGGGTCATCCCAAAATTCATATCAGCTAGTAAAATATAACTTACAATATAATTTACTATATCAACATACCACGGTACATCCATTTCATAATGCTATATAGCTGTTCATTAGGGAAGTTTTCTAAAATTTATTTAGCAAAATTAGTTAATATTCATATTTCTATCCTAGACAAATGATCAGCTATTTTATTACCATTTCCCAATCTATCAATCACAATAAAAGCAAACTATTGCAATAGAAGAATCCATCTAATTAATCTTGGTTTATCATCTTACTTTTGCATTAAGTATTTAATAGCATAATGATTTGTATGAACTATACATTTAGTTCCAATTAAATCAGGTCTAAATTTATCAAAGGTATAAACAATAGCTAATAACTCTCTTTCAATAGTAGTATAATTAATTTAAGCATCATTTAGAGTCTTACTAGCATAATATATAACTCTAAGAACTTTGTCGTGCCTTTGTCCTAAATACAGTCCAATAGCATAATCACTAGCATCACACATTTTTTCAAATGGTTTTTCCTAGTCCAGTGGTACTATTATACGTGCAGTGACTATTTTTTTTAATAATTCAAATGCTTTTATGCATTCCTAATAAAAATCAAATTTCTTATCTTTTCTAAAAATTGGCATAACGATTCAGTTATTTTTGAAAAAAACTTTATGTAGCGTCTATAAAAACCAGCCTAAAAAACTTCTCACCCCTTTAACATTAGTAGGTGGTGGTAAATTTTCTATAACATAGATTTTTGCAGGATCTACCTCCAGGCCTTTTTCAAAAAATTTATGTCCAAGCACAATACCTCCTGCAACCATAAATTGACATTTTTTCTAATTTAATACTAGGTTGACTTTTTCACATACTTCTAGAACGTTTTTTTAAATATCAAGACATAACTCAAAAGAAGTCCCAAATATAGAAAAATCACCCATAAACACTTCCATTCCATGTTCTATAATTATGCTATAAATTGACATCATGCATCTTTAAAAAGTTGCAGGTGCATTGCATTGTCCAAAAGACATTCTACGGAAGACAAATGTTCCATGTGGGCATGTAAATGTTCTTTTCTCTTGATCCTCTAAAGCCATTAGAATTTTATGATAACCATTATATCCATCTAAAAAGTAATAATACTTATTTCCATCCAATCTATCCAACATTTGGTCTAGAAAGGGTAAAAGAATGTGTTCATTTCTAGTATTCATATTTAATTTGCTATAGTCAATACAAATTTGCCAACCAGTAACTTGCCTTATTGGTATTAATTCATTTTTCTTGTTTCCTTCAACATTCACTCCTCCTTTCTTCAGAACACAGTGAATTGGGCTTACCCAAGCACTATCTGAAATATGATATATAATTCCAGCATCTAACCATTTTAAAATCTCTTTTTTAACAGCTTCTTTCATTATTGGTTTTAATCTTCTCTGAGGATCAGCTTTGGGTTCATATTGTTCATCTAATAAAATTTTGTGCATTTAAATTGAAGGACTAGTTCCTTTAATATCTGCTAAAGTCCATCCAAAAGCCTTTTTATACTTGTTCAACAATTTTATCAACTATTGTTCTTGAATTTCAATTAACTCACAAGATATAGTAATAGGTAATGCAGATGACTTTCCTAAAAATTCTTATTTCAAGTTCATGTTGTTTAATGCTTGAAGGAATAAGACTTTTACTATCATTTTACAATAATTCTAACATTTCAATTCTCAGAATATAATCTAAATATTCTCCTCTTATTTCATCTTCATTCTTAAAAATTTCTCCTTTCTTTATTTTATCTTCACTCTCATTCTTAAACTGTTCATTACTTAGATAATCAGCTACTTCCATCCTGAAACATTCATTATCTTTTTCTATTGTAGGATATTTCATAGCTTTTACTATATTAAATTTTAACTCAAGATCATTAACTCTCATTATTAATTATCCGTTTTCACATCTATTACAGCTCTTCCTGTTCGAAGAAAAGGTCTCCCTAAAATAATAGGAATTTCTTTATCTTCCTTCATATCCAATACTATAAAGTTTACAGGGAAAACAAATTTATCCACTTTTACTAATACATCCTCTATAACTCCTTTTGGATAAGTTGTTGATCGATCAGCTAACTGAAGAGTTACAGTGGTAGGGGAAAATTTCTTCCAAATCTAAATGTTTAAAGATCAATAAGGGCATAAGATTGATACTTATTCCTAAATCACATAAAGCATTTCCATAAAACTTTTCACCAATTGCATAAGTTATAGTAAAACAACCAGGATCTTATAATTTTTCGTGAAGCTTTTTCTAAATAATAGTACCACACTCTTCACTGAGTGCAACAGTCTCATGATCTGTAAACTTCCTTTTCTTATTTAGTGCATCCTTCATAAATTTCACATAACTTGGCATTTCTTCCACAGCTTTAACAAAAGGAATATTTATCGTTAATTTCTTAAGGATTTCAAAAAATTTGTTAATTATTTATCTTCATTTTTCTGCATCAGTATTTGAGGAAATGGAGGAAATGGTTTTTCTAAAGGAACCTGTGTTTGTTCATTTTCATGTTGATCATTTTCTATTTCTTCTTTCTCTTCATCAACTTCAGTTTCTCTTTGGATCCTTGCTTCAACTTCTTTTCCACTTGGTAATTGAATGGCTTTAATTTTCTCTTTATTTTAATCTTTTGGATTATCTTACATAGTACTCAGAGGAATTCCAGAAGGTCTATTACTAAGTGTAATAGCAATATGCCCCAATTGATTTTCAATATTTCTAATATCAGCCCCTTGATTTTTTATTTAATTTCCCATATTCAACGTCACTTCATCCATCGTCAACTTCTTTTCCTTATTTTGTGGGTTAGGATTTGAGTTAAATCCTGAAGAATAATAAGGTCAAAAATTAGGATTTCCTTGATTGTTCAGATTTTCAGATGGATTCACTGGATTGTTATAATTATTTCAACTAAAATTAGGGTGACTTCGTCATCGAGGGTTAAAATAGTTAAAATAGGGATTGTTATTTTAATGATTTATAGCGTTTAAGGTTTCATATGATGGTTGAGTATCAATAATCTCTCCTAGTGAATTTTCCTCTAATACTCGGGGTATTTGAGAATAATTCACTCCTATTTGATCAATTTTTTTAGAAATAGTAGCAATTAGAGATGACAAAATAGACATTACATCAAAATCATGAATACTGGCTACTCTCTTAGGATTTACCCTTTCAAAGGGCCATTGAATATTATTAGTAGCCATTAATTCAATTAAAGTATGCTTCATCAAAAGGTTTTGACATTAATAATCCACCCGCACCAGCATCAATAATACATCTTAGTGATCCTACTAATCCATTGTGAAAGGTTTGAATTATTAACCAATGTGGAAAAGCATGGTGTGGACATTTTCTAAAAAGATCTTTAAATAATTCCCAGGCTTCATATATCAATTCTCCTTCAAACTGACAAAAAGATGTAACATCATTTCGAAGCTTAGCAATTTTTTAAGGTGAAAAATATTTAGCCAAGACTTTTTGTGATAGTTCTCCCCAAGTTCTAATAGATCAAAGTGCTAATGAATTTAACCAAGCTTGGCTTTATCCCTTAACGAAAAAGGAAAAAGTAAGTGTAACAACATCATTAGGCACTCTGTCATATTTAAATGTAGCACAAATCTCAAGAAAACTAGCAAGTTTTAAGTTAGGATCTTCAGTAGGTGATCCTCCAAACTCATTATTTTGTACCATTTAGATAATATCAGGTTTAAACTCAAATGAATTAACAAAAAAATTAGGATTTAGAATTGTCAAGTTAAGTTCATTTGCTGTCGGATTCACATAATATTTTAATGGTCTTTGTCTATTCGCATTTACTAGATTTTCTAAGTTATTTGAAATTTCTTTTAAATTTTAAATTTCTCTTTGTTGTTTTTGAATTTTTTTAATAGTACATTCTAACTCTGAATCGTATGGTACTAAGCCTTCACATCCAATATATCAAATAAAAAAATAAAGTAAGCAAAGTAAAATTATTTTTATATATTATTTTATAGTATATATATTATCTCTAACTTTCCTAATTTATCAAAACTATTTAATTTACCTAAATTTAACCGTTACCTTCCCAATGCAACGATGCCAAAAACTTGGTCTAAATTTTTTATTTGTAAGGATTTATGAAGTGGACACCACTACAGTGCCAAAAACTTGATCCTTATATGAAAAGTAAGTTGTCTAAAATATATATAGTTATAGGCAGTTAATAATGGGATTCTACGTAAGTATATGAATCATTATCAAGTAATAAAGGACTTACTATTTAAGCCCCAAATATCTATCCCACGGGGAATGTGTAAATTGGCAATTAAAAGTTTTACGAGGAAATTTACAGAAAAACAAAATCACTTTTACTAATTTCAAATGTTGAGTTGTTATCAAAGCTAATGTACTTAACTATTAGGAAAACAAAAATGCAAAGTTTAAAAAGTAAATACTAATCTACTAACTATGTTTATGTAATGAAGATTTTTTATGTGAAAAAGGATCCTTCCCACTACAATGATGTTCTAGTGAAATAAGATGCGATAAAAGTTTATAATATGTATTGTGCCAAATCGGAGAAATTATAATTCTCTACCCCGATATAGAGCATAGAAAATCATTGGCTAATCCTAAGTTTAGTCCTTAAATCCATGGCTAGGCTAGGAGGATACCGACTCCCACTCTAGAGTTCTCACTTCCCTTCACCTGAAGGCTAACTCTCACTTTATTTTTTAAATCCTAAGACCTAATTGGGGATTTTAGTTTTTCACCCTAAAGAGTCTCCAATTCTACACCAAATAAAGAAAATTTCCATATTTATTTTCACTTAATTCCATGAAAAAATTTCTCCTCCATGAAATCAAATGTGATCATCACTCTGTTGTAGAACTCATAATTCATTTTCCAGATCACATGTTTCACAACATATTTTAACAAATCAATTGGCCAGATCAAAATGCAAATTAAGTTCAGAGTTGAAAAATCATCACAATTTACTTTATATTTTAATATCGACAGATCATATTATCTCTTCATTTCACCATATCTAAGAGTAGGAAAAGAGATAGAGTGAAATACTCAGAATTCATGAGAAAGACACAATAAAATACAAATTTCATATATAAAAGAATGTTCACACAACACTATTAAAAAAACAAAACTTATCTGAAACTCCTTCTCAAAGCAAATCCCGTTTAGCTTTTCCTTAGAAATGCAGGAAAAAGATATATCTCACATTTCTCCTTCTCCAACACTCTTACAGAAAGAATCACACTAAATCTCACAACACAAACTCTAAACTATAAAAGAAAAATCACTAATGGACTCCAATATGAGGGTGGAATGAAGATGGTTTATGAAGAATAGCAAAAATGGAGTGTGGCGGAATGTCTTGGAGAAAAAAAGAGTCACTTTCCTTATGAATTTTGGCCCAAATATAAAGCCTAAGGTTGGTTCTCCAAGAGGTGCCTCCAAAAACTCTTCAAAAATTATCCAAATACATCAAACCTTCTAGAAACCAAGGCTGAACTGCCTTTTGCACCGTCAACATAGTTTTGGCGCCATCGACGCTGAGTAAAAATTTCAGTTGTTTTGTAGTTGTGCGCCATCAGAGTTGCCCTTGGCGCGGTCAGCATTGAGTACTTCTTCAGAAATGTTATTTTGACTCCAAATTCCATTCTTTTTACTTTTTTTTGCTTTAAGTCCTAAAAATCAACAACCTGCAGGAAAACATCAAAATACCTTCTATTAAGGTGCAATATCACCAAACAAAAGTATGAAATATGGGTCCAAAAATGTATATATTTTCGGTGTATCAATCATCCAAGAAGAAACTGTGTCAGATTCAGATGGCGTCAGTAAAAGCCACCACTCAGTGTATGCAGTCTACCACACCAAAGATGGAGATTACGTCGGATAAGTTTCTTCAGTTGAAAAAAAAGATGGACGAGATCATGCATGAGGTGAAGATTGATAGCGCGAAGGGTAGGATAGATTTGCCTTAATTAGATTGATTATTTCAGATTATGGTGGGAGGGAATTCCTCGAACAACTGATTCTATATTACTATCTTCTTTCCCCTTTTAAGTCTTTTGAATATGAGAATTGTGACTTTGGCTACATTTTAACTATCTCTAGTGATAACATAACTTATCATAACCAATATGACCTAAATTTTGATTCCCAAAATGATCCTCAAATCATACTTTAGTCTAATGAACAGTCTTAGAAATGAGGAGCCAATTCTCAAGTGCCAAAGTACACAGATTGTAATAAACTTAAACTTTTTATATTATGAAGCAACACTAGAATAGTTGGTTACGACAACAAAAGAAGATTTTATCACATTATTAATTTGAAAAGTGGGAAGGTGTTACCCTTGAGAACGACTCCAATAAAAAAAAGGAAAATAAATAGTCACTCAAGAATAGCCTACTTCGCCTCTGTCAGTAGAAGATACACATGGTCAAATGAAAATTTGAGATCTTAATAAACAAGATTATAATGTCCTAGCTCATTATAGGAGGTTATTAGCGAAGCTAGGTATCTACGATGCTCTAATCCTGTCAAATGAGATGAGGGAATCTTATGGATTTACTTGATCCAGAAATTTGCTTAGCTCGTTTGGTTAGAACATCCTTTGATGAAGTTTGTCTGTTAAAGGAACAACTTAGGGTAAATTTCACCAATGAAGACTTGCTTCTTGGTGCTACCGATCATAACCGACTGCTCTACATTTTTGTCAGCATTAGCAGATTCGTACTCTCTAAAGTTTTGGTAGATCCGAGAACATCACTCAACTTAAATAGTCTACAGAATTTATAATACTTGGACATTGATGCTCAGGAGCTTACTTATGACAATATTATGTTAAGAGAATTTAATCAAAAGCTAGAAAGAGCTATTGAATTGATTACACTGCTCATGAAGGTTGGTGAGCTAGTAACCACCTCTAATTTCATATCATCGTTGCATAAACCTCATTCAATGATTTTCTTGGTCGATCATCGATTCATGATCATAATATGGTTCTTCATCACTATACCAATACATCAAGTGTTGCAAGTAATGAAAAGAACACTACATCAAGGAGGATTTGCAACTATGCTTAGTTCATGAAGTAAGCATCCACAAAGATGCCACCAATATTGATCCTTTGAAGAAGAATTTCTTTTCTCAAGAAGTTGTGCTAAGTAAGATTGAAGATTCAAAAGGACTACAGGAGAGGGACCATTCAACTCCATTTCAACAATATTACACCCCTCCGTTGCAACAAGTTGGTGGCAGTTCTTTTAACTCATGCATGCAAGATGAAGGTCGAAGACACGGGCGAGGAAGAGCCAAAACGATTGTTGAACATACAAAGCTGACATTTAGCATTGTCATGGAAAAAAGCTCTAACAAAGATAAGTGATCCACCTAAAAATAATCCATTTTTAGTGCATATTTTATAAGCATTTTAAGTACATTTTTTATGATGTTGCACTTTAAAGGAAGGTATTTTGCATGTTTTTGATTTCAGGTACTTGAAATGGACATTTAGAGAAAATGAGGGAAAATGGAGCAAAAATGGGCAAATATTAGTGGCACTATACCGCCACCCCTAGCACTAATAGAACCAGACTTCAGCCATATGGGCGTTACAACACCTCAAAGTGCCGCTATAGCGCTAGAAACTACCTTTCTAAGAAAATAAATTGAATTTGGCAAAATTTCAAAGGGGTGTTTGAAGCAACACTTTGTTATTTTCTATTTTTGATTAAACCAAAAGTATTTGGACAAATTTAGAGTCCTATTGTAGCCTTAAAGCTTCTATTTGGTGGCAAAAGTTAATTAGGTTTTTCTTATTTTGGTTTTAACTGTAAGTGTGAGTGTGTTTTAGTGTGTAAAAGTTTGGAGATTACATATAGGAAACTCCAAAAGTTTACTTGGGGAGAAAACATAAGGTACTTTGTATTTGTGTTTAAATTTTTTTTGTAAGACTTGAATTTCAATGCAAATGTTTTGTTTTTCTTTAATCTCC
Source organism: Phalaenopsis aphrodite (assembly GCA_003013225.1). Lineage (NCBI taxonomy): Eukaryota > Viridiplantae > Streptophyta > Magnoliopsida > Asparagales > Orchidaceae > Phalaenopsis > Phalaenopsis aphrodite. The sequence goes on from NEWO01000074.1 coordinate 1,119,853, forward strand.
ATGAATTTTGTGTACTTCCCTTTCTATCTCCTTGTATATGGGAATTAGTCTTGTTGGATGAGAATGAATTAAAGACTTCTTTTTTCTCTTAAAAATTGTTATTGTGCTTTCATCAAATCTTCATTTACTTTGCAAACTGGCTACTTATAAGGAAAAAATTTATTGAAAAACATACAAACCTGGGAGGGCTATTATTTCACCCAACTAGTGGATACCTCACTTCATTCTGGGCAAAGCCATTGTGATCACCTAAGAGGGAATTCAAATAAATAGGTAGATAAGTTTTGATGGCCATAAAATTGGTTACTTCTAGAGTGACAGGCTAAACTATTATCAATTTTACTTAAGGTTTAGTACCCTGACACTGAGATTCAGCCATCATACTAGCATAGGCTTCGGGGCATCTAGAGGTAAAAAGCTAGATAGTTCAGTTGCAGAATTGAGATGTTAAGGAATATGCCTTAAGTTAGCCAATGTTCCTTACTAGCACGGAGAGGGTGTAAAGAATAAGGTGTGGTTCTATTTGTCATAATACATTAATTTTGTTTTTGAAAGGGGAAAGCTTTTCCATAATATCCAAACTCATTGTTATATTTTATTAAGCTATTACATTTAGTTGTTACTTTCTTTTTAACTCTTTAGTAGTAATTTTTAGTAAGTATATCATTACAGACCTCATATTTGTTTAATTTGCAATTTAAATAGAAACTATGTAAGTTGATTTTAAGAGTTACCACTTTCCTCATGAGATCGATACTTGGGTTTTTAAAGAAAATCTTATATTACTTAAAACAACACGTATACTTACGTAGCAACCCTAGTGTGAAAATTTATTATATAATTCATAAATTACTTTGTTCACAATAGCTGCTAGATATAATTTGAGATATATTTTCTGGAAAAATTTTGGAGATTAAAGAAACAACTAATATGGGTCGGGTCAAGCTTTTGGCGACGTTGCCAAGGATTACGACGTAACTTTTTGACTTACAATTTTTTTTAAATTGTAAATTTAAAAAATAGATTTTTTTAATAAAAAATTAAAGAAAATTAGGTAAACTAAAAGAAAAATAATATTATATATATATATATATATATATATATATATATATATATATATATATATATATATATATATATATATATATATATATATATNTATATATATATATATATATATATATATATATATATATATATATATATATATATATATATATATATATATATATTATCGTTTTTAGTATGTTATTTATTCTCTGTAATTTTTTACATTGTTTATGAATTGTTTTGGATCTAAAAAATTAGTGTCTTATGATTATAAATTGAAACGGGCTATTAGAAATATTAAAAAATATGGAAGATAATTCTCAAGAAATGGCTAACACGTTTCAAAATAATATTGAAATTAAAACTGCTGAAAATGAACTCCATAATTTACAAAACCTTTAAGGGATTTCGGAAACCCTATCGTAGATGAAATTCATTTAAGCATTCAAACTCCTACTGTAGAGGCTAACTCATTTGAACTTAAACCTTCAATTATACTAATGGTACAAAATAATAAGTTTGGAGGAACACCATTTATGGATCCCAATTTACATTTAACAACTTTTTTAGAATTGTGAGCTACATTTAAATATGATGGCATATCAAACAATATCGTTAGACTTAGACTTTTACTTTCTCATTAAGGCATACAGCTAAGATGTGGTTAAATTTGTTAGCAAATGGATCTATTAGAACTTGGGGAGATTTAGCTCACAAACTTTTGGCTAAGTATTTTCCACTTTCAAAAACTGAGAAGCTTAGAAAAGATATTACTTCATTTACACAATATGAAGGAGGTTCTATATAATCATAATTTACAGAACTTGTTAATTATTCAAACTTTTGGGAAACCAATCATAATTTACAGAACTTGTTAAATATTAAAGGACCATTTACGCAATATGAAAGATTTAAGAAACTCCTTAGAAAGGGTCCAATCATAATTTACAGAACTTATTAATTATTCAAACTTTTTTGAATGGGTTAGTAAAAGCACTTATATCTATTATAGGTGCTACTGCCAAAGGTTCATTATTGTCTAAACCTTTTGATGAAGATTATTTGTTAATTAAAGAAATAGCTACAAATAATTTTCAATGGTCTTTTAATATTTTAAATCCTAAGAAGGTAGTCAGTATTAATGATAACAATGTTATTTCAATGATTGCATGTCAAGTAGCTGCGTGTCTAAGAAACTAGACCAAGTTGGAATGAATTTTTCTCAAACACCTTAAATGGATGAAGAAAATTCATTAGGACAAATAATTGAATCTCATACTTCATTGGAAACTATAAATTCTATCAATAGACCCAATAACCAATATTTCAATTGTTACAAACTAGTTTGGAAAAACCAACCTAACTTTAATTGAACAATCCTAGTGGTGGGATTCATTAATGGAGGAGTGCTCAAGTAAATCCATTGGAAAATTGTAACAACTTGGTTAATGCTATCCTTAGACCAACTTGTCCTCCTAGATTTAATCAATAAGTTAAGACGAAGAAGTTGTCTATAGAAGAAGTGGTGTTGCCGATGGGTAATCATTTACAAAGTTAAAGTGGTGCTATTAGAAAAATGAAGATTCAGTTTGGACAAATTGCTAACACACTTATCAATAGAACTTAGGGAACACTTCTTGGTAACGTAAAGATTAGTCGTGAAGGTAAAAGTAAAGAGCCAGAGCAATTTAAAATTGTCCAACTAAAGAGTAGAAAGGAATTAAATGTTGGAGTTCAAAAAAAGATTAAAGTTGAGAGTGAAGTTGAAGAAATTGAGAGGCCTAAAGAAATTGTTCCTAAGGAAGCTGAAACAGCTAAATCTGCAATGAAGATTAATCTATGAAGATCCCATCACCTTTTCCTCAAAGACTTAAAGAACAAAAATTGGATCAACAATTTAAAAAAAAATTAAAATATTTAAGAAGCTTATAATTAATATCACTTTTGCAGAATCTTTGGAACATATGTCAAGTTATATAAATTTTATGAAAGGAATTTTAAATCAAAAAGGAGATTTGTAGATTACAAGACTATTGTGCGCTAAGTGAAGAACGCAATGCGATAATTCAGACAAAGTTTCTTCTAAAACTCAAAGATCTTGGTAGCTTTACCATACCTTGTGAAATTGGAGAAAAATTTTGTGGAAATGTTTTATGTGATTTGGGAGTGAGCATTAACCTTATGCCACAATCTATATTCAAAAGCTTAGGTTTACAAGATATTTCTCCCACTACTATAATCTTTCAAATAGTGGATCGATCTATCACTCATTCTAAAGGGGTTATAGAAGATGTGTTGGTTAAAGTGGATAAATTTATCTTCCCAATTTGTTTTATTATATTAGATAAGGAATATGATAAAGAAATTATATTATTTTTGGGAGACCATTCCTTGGTACTAGATGAGCAATGACAAATGTGCAAAATGGGGAATTAACTATGAGAGTGAATTGGGAAGTTAAATTTAATGTGCTCAAAATAATGAAGTGTCCCAATGTAAAATTTTATAGAATGGGCATCATTAATGATGTGAATTTTAATAATTTTGATAACGGATGTGAAGTCATATTCGATCAAATAGATGAAGTCGTTTTAGAACAGAAAGAGCACGAAGCTGATAATGAAAGAGATTTTGAAGATGAATCAAATGAGCTAATTACTGAGGATTCAAACTATGTTAAGAAAAATTATGAAATTTTAGATACTTCTGAAAATAGTTTACCACTAATTCCATTTATTGATAACTCATCTAAACTTGGGATGAAAGTTTTACCTACTTATCTAAATTATGCATATTTTTGGAACTCATCTACATTACTAGTTATGATATCCCTAGATTTAACTGCATAAAAAAAAAGAAAAATTATTGAAAATATTAAATAATCATAAAAAAGCATTTGGATAGACAATAACTAATATTAAAACATCTAGTCCATTAATTTATAAGCACTTAATTCTGATAGAAGATATCCATAAGCCTAGGGTTGATCCTTATAGGAGATTGAGTCTCATAATGAAAGAAGTAATTAAGAAGAAAATGTTAAAGTGTTTGGATGTAAGGATTATTTATCCAATTTGAGACAGTTCTTGGATTAGTTCTTTCATTGTGTCCAAAGAAAGGGGGACTAACTGTGGTTGAAAATGAAAGGAATGAATTAATTTTGATAAGGCAATTTAGTTTATGGAGAATATAATAGAAAATTAAATGCCACCACTAGAAAATACCATTTTCCTTTGAATTTTCTAGATAAAATGTTGGATAGACTAGCAAGGCACCGTTATTTTTGCATTTTGGATGGATATTCTGGATACCACCAAATACCAATTGCTCCTAAGGATCATGAGAAAACAACTTTTACTAGTCTTTATGGAACTTTTTTCTTTTAGAAGAATGTCATTTAGATTATGTAATACCCCTGCAACATTTCATAAATGTATGATGTTAATTTTCTTTGATTTAATTGAAAAAGGAATTGAAATTTTTGTGGATGATTTCTCTATTTATGGAACTTTTTTCAATTTATGTTTAGATCATTTAGCAAGAGTTATAAAATGGTGTGAAGAAACAAACTTTGTTCTTAATTGGGAAAAATGTCAATTTACGGTTGCAGGAGGAATAGTGTTAGGGCATCAAATTTCTGAAAAGGGCATGAAAGTTGATCGGGAAAAAATTCAAGTTATTACCGAATTGCCACCTCCTACGAGTATCAAGAGAATAAGAAGTTTTCTAGGACATGCTGGTTTCTACAGATAATGTATCAAAGATTTTTAAAAAAATTCTATGCCTTTATTTTAACTTTTAGAAGAAAATACCAACTTTGATTTTAATGATGAATGCATATATGCCTTCAACTTATTAAAAGAGAATTTAATCACTGCACCTGTTATTGTTTTACCTGATTGGACAAAACCTTTTGAGTTAATGTGTGATGCTAGTGATATCCTATAGGTTATGTTTTAGGACATAGATATGAAAAAATGTTCAAATTAACATACTATGCTAGTAAAACCATTAATGAGGCTAAAATTAATTACTCTACCTCTGAAAATGAATTATTAGCTATAGTGTTTCTTTTGATAAATTTAGATCTTATCTTATTGGAACCAAATGTATTGTGCATACTGATAATTCTGCTATAAAGTATTTAATGATGAAGAAGGATGCAAAACCATGATTAATTAGATGGGTCCTTCTAATGCAAGAATTTGATTTTTAAGTTATGGATAGGAAGGGTACAAATAACCTATTAGCTGATCATCTGTCACGGCTTGAACAGAGAATTAAAAAATATTTAAATAATTAAATTAATATTTTATATAGGATTAATGAATGGCAAATTTTGTGGTATGCTGAAATAGTGAACTACTTGGTTAAGAATATTTTACCTTACAGATTAGATAGCCATCAATCTCAAAAGATCATTTATGTTTCAAAATTTTACTTTTGGGATGACCCTTATTTATATAAAAAATGTAAGGACTTAATTATTCAAAGATGTGTACCATAAGAAGAAACTCATTAAATTATTCAAAAATGTCATAAATCAAATTTTGGGGGACATTTTGTACCAGAAAATACTGCAATTAAGATTTTACCATTTGGATTTTATTGGCCTACTTTATTTAGGGATGCTAATAATTATATAAAAGTATGTGATCGATGTCAGAGAGTAGATGACATTTCTAGAAGAGATGAAATTCCCATAAATTTTACTCTTCAAGTTGAAATCTTTAATGTTGGGTGATTAGATTTCATGGGACCATTTGTACCATCTATTGGAAACATTTATGTATTAAATTCATTGGATTATATTTCAAAATGGATTGAAGTACTTGTTTTACCTTGCTGTGATGCTAAAAGTGTGGCAATTATTTTAAGAAAGAATATTTCACAAGATTTGGAATTCCACGAGTTATGATTATAGATTGGGGAAGTATTTTCATAATTAAATTGATTGAAATTTTAACTCAAAAATTTGGAATTAAACATCATATTGCTACAACTTACCATCCTCAGACCAATAGTTTAGCAGATCTATCCAATCAAGAAATTAAAAAAATATTATAAAGACAGTAAAATTTGAAAAGGATTGATTAGTCTGCTAGATTTGATAATGCTTTATGGGCCTATAGGATTGCTTATAAAACAACTATAGGAATGACACCATATATGTCCATATATTTGAAAAATAAGACACTTGCCAATTGAGTTGGACCATAAATCTTATTGGGAAATTAAATAGTTTAAGTATAATTTGAAAGATAATGGAAAGAAGTGATTACTACAATTAAATGACATTCTTAACTTGACAAATAAAGCTTATGAGAATGCCAAAATATATAAGGAGAAAATGAAATTAAGGCATGATTAGAAAATTCTGAAAAAGCATTTTGAGCCTTGGCAAGAAGTATTGCATTATAATTCAAGATTGTAATTATTACCTGGAAAACTTAAATCCAAGAGGTCAGGACCATTTATTCTAGTATGAGCATATTCTTATGAAGCTATTCATATTGAAGATCTAGAAACATGTATAGTGATTAAGGTAAATAGACACATATTAGAAGCTTACATTGCATTTGAAGAGATCCTAATATTGGGTCAAACTTCATTAAATCATTGGTTATCTCAGGTTGACGACGTCAAACCAAACGCTTTGTTAGAGGCAACCCATAATTATTGGTGTTATGTGGATTTGAATTGCTACTTTGATGAATGCTATATAGTGATTGTGAGTCATATATTAGCACAAATCTATATTATATTAAAGGATTTGAAGAGTAGAAGAAGGAAATTTGAGAATTGAATATTTAGGTTACGCTCGATAACACCAGATCTGGTGCTACTCATTTAAACAACCAAAAATATGGTTTTCTATCTTCTTCCTCCATATAGAATTGACTAGGATGGGATTTTAAGTATCCTTATGACATTCCTAAGTATTTAAAGGAAATTTCACAGTGAGAATTTTTAATACTATTGAGATATTATGGAGAGTAATGACAAAGGGAGATCTGAAGTTAAGAAGTTGGTGCATAAGGATGCTCAAACCTACTTCAATTGATAACTTGTATTATGTGTAGACTAAATTATGGACAATCTTCTGAATATTTAAGGTGAGATTTCTCTTCTACATTCAAAGTTTGAAAGGTTGTTTCACCAATACGTGCATATGGATTGGTAGTTGCAACTGCAATTCAATAGTATAACTTAATTGTAAGATTGTCAAGTGACTGCATATAGCACCAACAAGTTTATCGACTATAAATTTGCTATGGAATTTTCTCGTGCTTCTTTCAACAATTTCTATGATTGAAACTGTTTGGTGAGAGGATTGGAAAATGTCACCACGCATCATGAGTGGTCCTAAAGGATGTTTTTATATGGATGTTTATATTTTAGTGTTATATGATTTCATGTGGTTTGGCTCGTAATTTTGTATCAAGGCTTAGCGTTGTTTTTTATCTTTTGATTGTATGAACATCTGATGATGTCAATGTGGTTTGTTGTGAAAAATTGGCATTATTTATTCATGTTGGAGTTTGAAGACTTTAAATTTTTGAATGGTGACGAACTCAAAAATTATAAAAGTGGCAATTAAAACTTAAAGATGAGCCTTTATACATTCCAAATTTTTTGTTATCTTTTAAAATATATAAAAAAAATAAAAATATGGATGAGTATGAATGATATAGTGCTATTAATCAGGTTATGTAAGGCGGTATAGTTCCACTACCTAATGTTATAGCGCTGAACTAACCGGTGATTCATTTTAAGAGTTTGAACCCACGCTTTTTGCTATTTTTAACATTGGTTTTTCTCCTTCCTCTTTTTTTTTTTTTTGCATTTTGCTCCCCTAAAGTTTCATTTTGTGCTTGATTGGCTTGGTGGTAGGCTCCAAACTTTGGGTTTCTTCATCTTTGGGTAAGATCTTCACCTTAGCTTTGAAAATTTTTGATTTGACAATGCATTTCATCCACTTAGTGGATTAGGTTCAGAATTTTAAAACTTTATGAAAGTTGTGTGAAATCCAAGGTTAGAAGATAATTTATGTTTAGATTGTGCTTTTGGGAGCCTCTTAAAGTTGAGTTTGTGATTCTTAGAATTTATCTTAAATTTTTTTAGATAAGTCATGACTTTTAAAATGAAGAGAGGCAAGGAAAAGGCAACCTTTAATTTTAATAAGTTTGCTTATGAAAGGACACGTGATAGGTACACTGATCTAAAATTGAATAAATTGATTGTAGAACACATTCTTTTTACGTATTGGAGGAACAATTTACCACTTGATTTTGGAGAAAAAGTTGGAAAACTTTTGTTATTTCACTACCGTAATTGTAACTTCCATTGTTCAAGAGTTTTATACTAATATACCGAACAAATCTGATGATTTGGTTTATGTACTAGGGCAATATGTGGATATCAATTATATTCATTTTAACAACATATACAAGTTGCACAGTGTTCTAACCAGCTTCTTTTCTTAGTTCCATCCTACAGATGTTGAATTGGATGAGATAACATGATTTTTAACTGATGAAATTGGAGTCTGCAAAAATAAACTTAGGTGATGGGTAAATTTTTTTCTGAACTTAATGTTCATTTTTGTGCATGGAACTATTTCATATCTAATAGATTACTGCCTATTAACAATTTCAATAAGGTAACCCGTGAAAGTTCTCTTTAAACTACTATATTCAAATGAAGAAACTATTAAAATTGGCTCCCTTATTTATACAAACGATGCTTGTTTCTTTGAAAGGAGGAACTGCAAGATGGTTGGGCTACACTACTCTTTTTAATACCTTGTGTGCTTAGTCTAGTGTGAAGTATGAGAATTGGGAAGAAATGTTGCCATTACATAAACCCATTGGAAAAAATAAAATGAAAATAAGAGAGACATTAATGATGCTTAGATTAACTGTGTCACTACTGAAAGAGAGTTATTAGCCATTTTTTATGCTTTGGATAATTTTAGGTCATATCTGATTGGAGCTAAATGTGTTGTGCATACTGACGACTCGACTATTAAATATTTAATGCAAAAGAAGGAATCAAAACCATGATTAATTAGATGGGTAGTTCAGATGCATGAGTTCGATTTTATAGTAGTCGATTTGAAAGGGATTGATAATCAAATTGTTGATCATCTAGCAAGGGTAGAACAGGATGAAAACCTTAATTTAAAAAGAGAAATTAATGAAACTTTTCTTGATGAACAACTTTATGTTGTAAAAGGATGGGAAATACCTTGATATGCTTATATTATAAGTTATATTGTTATTGGTATTTTACCACATGGACTAACAAAACAACAAAAAAAAGAAACTAATTTATCATGCAAAGTTTTGTTTTTGGGATGACCCCTATTTGAATAAAAAAATGCAAAGATTTAGTAATGAGATGATGTGTGCCTTACAAAGAAATTGAGGAATTTTTTCTTGTGAATGATAGAATTGTTCATAAACTTTTACAATCTAGATTTTATTGGCTTACTTTATTTAGAGATGTTAATGTATATATAAAATCATGTGATCGGTGGAAGAGAGTATGCAATATTTCAAAAAGAAATGAAATTCCTCCAAATTTTAATTTGGAAAATGGATAGAAGTAATTACTTTACCTCAATGTGATGCTCGGAGTGTTTCAAAATTTTTAATTAAAAATATTTTTTTAATTAAAAATATTTTTACAATATATGGAATGCCGATAGTAATCATTACCGATGGAGGATCTCATTTTATGAATGCAACAATAGCAATATTGGTGGAAAAATATAATATAATGCATAAAATTACAACTACTTATCATCCCAGACTAGTAGTTTAGCAAAAGTAGCTAATTGTGAAATTAAGAGAATTTTGGAAAAGAGTGTTAATCCTAATAAAATGGATTGGTCTACTAGAATAGATATTGCATTATGGGCATATAGATTAGCTTATAAGACACCCATAAGAATGTTCCCGCATAGATTAATTTTTCGAAAGACATAACACTTACCAGTAAAATTTGAGCATAAAGCTTATTGAGCTATTATGGAATTCAATTTCAATTTAAAAGATGTTGGTGATAAGAGATTATTGCAATTGAATGAGCTTGAATAAATTAGGAATGAATATTACGATAATGCTAGGATTTATAAGGAAATATGAAAGAATGACATGATCAGAAGATAATAAAAAAGGAATTTGAGCCTAGACAGAAAATTTTATTACAAAAATAAGATTGAAATTATTTCTTAAAAAACTGAAGTCTAAGTGGAAATGGCCATTCAAAATTGAGAAAGTCTATCCCTGTGGAGCTGTTAATATTGAAGATCCCAAGATTGGAAGGATATTCAAAATTATTGAGTACATATTAAAACCATATTTTGATGGTCAAAGACCAGTTTTTAAAGGAATTGTAATGTTGGGTCGCCCAGAATAAAGACTGGGAATGTCGGGCTGATGATAAACCAAGTGCTTTCTGCGAGGCAACCCATATTTACGTTTGTTTATTTTTGGTTTTATGTTTTTATTTGAATTTTTATATTTATATCTGTATCATACATTCCATGTATTTAAGAAAATTTGACATTAAGAAAATATTTAAAAGACATCTTTATTTTCTTAATTGTATAAAATAATTAAGAATTTAGTGGATCAAAATTAAAATGGTGAATTTTTTGGAACTGGCGCATGATGCGCCAGATTGGCGCTTAAAGGCACCATATTCCAGAGAGTTGGTGCTTGCATCGTCGTTGCAATGAAAATCACATAAAACGTTTCAAAAGGAGATTTTTCATGGTTTTTGGAGGGTTCTTCTTATAACTCCCAAAAACTAATTCCAAAATCCATTTTACGGGGGACAGCAAGAGAAGTGTCACTAGTTTTCAATTCCTATGGCTTTCCTCTCTAAACATTTTGCTAGATTTGGAACTTTCAACCAGAGAAAGTTAGTCAGTTTTGACGTGCAGAAGTTACATGATCATGTTCTTGTGAAGAAGAGGCTAATCAAAGAAAGGAGACTTGTAAATCGAGGATTCAGTACACCGAATACTTGAGTGGAAGAAATTATTGCGCAGAGACATTAAGAAGGGCTTTGCTACACTACTGCCATCGTAGTTGTCCGTACAATTAAAGAGTTTTAAGTAAATCTTCATGGATTCAACCAAAAAATTATCTATGTGTGAGGTAAGTTTGTGCAATTCACTCCTTCAAGAATAAATGAGATGTTTATGATTAAAAGTGTTCATATTTGCCATTACACGAGTTTTACCTCTACGAGAGATAATATGAATGAACTATTGCTATACTTTAAGAATGAGGATGTAAATTAGGAGTCCAAAGATGATGGAAATGTAAGGTTTTCTTCATTATTATTAAATCCTGCTTCTAGCGCATGGCATTTCTTTATTGCATCAAAATTACTCTCCACAATGAAAATCAGTAAGGTAACTAAGGAGAGTGTTTTTCTGAACTAATGTATTCAAACTAGAGAACGTGTTAATATCCGAGCAATTATTGTGAAATCGTTTTTCATTTTGATTGTTAGTTGATCTGCAACTGGATTGGGCCATCCATCCACCATTTTCCTACTATACAGTCAATCACAAGTACCTTGTGAGAGTTGGGAAAAAGTGTTTCTTCCTTGGAAGTTGATGGATCCAGATGTCTATTGCAATTGTGTAGAAATAGGATTTGAGAAAGATATGAATGTACTAATGGTTCAAGTATCCTAGAATTCAATACTTTTTCAGCCTTACTTCAGTTTGAACGCACTTTTGAGAAGGATCAATAAAACAGAAAAAAGAGTTACAAAACCTCATGCATGTAATTTGAAATGTTTCTAAAATGCTAGATCATCTGAATTACAGATTTAAGGAACATTTTGAACATATTGTTCGTATTGACGATGGGTTGGTTCGTATGTTGAAGAAACATGCTTGGATTAGGGAAGAATAAACTGTTGAATTTCCTTATCAACCCTCTACAAGATGTACGTATACTATTAAACTATGGGAGATATCCAAGAGGATGAGAGAGAAGAAGATATTTGAACTTACTTAATGCACGGAATGTTTGATTAGTATTGTTTATTTGTGTTATTGTGTTATGTTAGACTACATTTAGTTTTATTGTTGAACTCTTTTAATGTTTGAATTTTGTATTTTGATGTTTAGATTTCAGTGTTAGAATGTTTGGTTTGCTTTGGACATTGAATTAAATTTTGTTGGCTGGAAAAATGTTGGTTTGTAATAGTGCGAATTTTATATATCAAATTAAGTTTTGTGTTGTTTTTGAAATTTTGATGTTTGAGTAATGTTTCACAATAATTATAAGTGTTTATTTGAGTTAATTAGAAGTTGACAAAAAGAAGTAGGCAACTGATTTCCAGAGAAAATAAAATTTGGAGAAATTAAGGCATTGACGCCTAACGCACCAGTTGATAGAGATTTGGCATTAGAAGCACCAGACTTTGCCAGATTTGGCGCCTGATGCCCCAAATTCCCAAAAATGCCAAATTGCCTAAAAAATGATAAAATCACACTGTAAAACTCCATTTTTACTACTTGGGTCGTCTCCTACCTCTAAACCGTGACCTAGGGCTTCACATTGTGCATCTTAGAGAAGATTTCAAAGGCCAAAGACCTTAGATTTTATCTCCTCTTAGTAAGAGCCTTGCTTTACCTTAAAAATTTTTTAATTTCACCAAAGATTTTTCCTACTCTATGGGAAATTTGAAATTTGGGATTTTCGATTGAAAAGCTTGAAGAAAACTCATGGTAAAAAGTTCATTACCAAATAATCTTACTTGGGATGTTAGAATTTCTTTTTTGTAATTTTTTTGGATTTTATTTGGGATTTCATTGAAATTCAAATGGCTTGATGAGTTAAGAGAGGAAAGCTGACAAATGATTTTGATGCAAGTAGATTCATAAATTTTAAAGCTCAACATTGTTATAACAATCAAATGGAAATAAGAAAATTGATCTAAGAACAAGACTTTGCTAATTTGGGTGGTGAGATCAAGAGGTTGATAATCACTAGAAATTGAGAGACGTTTTTCTACTTCACTGCAATAGCCATTGCACCTATGATTCGAGAATTTTATGCCAACTTGAGGTTTACCACTGATAATCACATCCTCATGAGAGATAAGCAAGTTGAGTTTACTAGAGAAAAGATTGATGTTTACTATGGGCTGAGAAATGTATTCCATTGTGAATACACTGCATTCATGATGATTAATTCATCTATGAATGAAGTGATTTCTTTTTTTAATGATGGAAGAGGAGAACAGAAGACTAAAAATAACAAGAAAGTTAACTACTCTGCTTCCATGATGACTATCAGTCAAAGGTATGGCACCACATCATCTCTACTAAATTACTGTCAATAAATCATCTGAGCAAAGTAATGAAAGACAGAGCTATTCAAAATTACAGCATTCAGAAAATGAAGGCAGTAGATTTTCCTGCTCTCATATTTCATCATACTTGAATTATAGCTAATAGAAACTAGTAGTTTGGGTTACCCTGCCCTGATTTCCAATTTATGTGAGCAATCAGGAGTGGAGTCCCACAGAAATGAGGAAAGGTTGCGGCCACAAAATCCTATCAAGAAGCATACGATTCAAAGAGTTGAATCATTTATTTAGTCTAGGACTGGACGTATTGATAGAATCTCTACATTAGTTGTAGGGGCATCTATTTCTTGCTCTGCTTCACTTAAAAATATTATGGAGCAACTTTTGATTCAATAAATAGATATAGTTATAAAAAGAATCTGATTGGAGAAATTGCTGCAAATATCCTTGTAATGATGAGCATAAGTAGAGGAGAGTTCAACATGATATAGCTTTTGAGGAGGCTATGGTTAGATATCTTAGGGGTGAATTCGATGTTGAGTTTCCAACTTGCCCCAGCTTCACTCATTATGCTCGTGTTCATGATGATGAAAAAGAAGAAGAAGAAGAAGAAGAAGAAGATGATGATGACGATGAAGGTGATGAGGATTGATATTCTTAGGAGTTTAATTTGGTTTCTTGTATTGACGTGGGTTCGGGATTTTTGATTGTGTTGTTATTTAGTTGTATTTGAAACTGGTGTAGTAAAAACTTTCATATAGTGTTGTGGACCTAAATTGTAATAATAACAGTAGATTTTTACTTTTTCTGCATTTTTAGTATTTTCAATTTTTATTTTTGTTTTCAATTCCCGGAAATCCTTTAAAAAACATTAAGTTTCATTTAATGCTTTAAATATTTTATGTATCTTTCAAGTTAGCACCTACAGTATATCAGAACCCAGTTTCATACTTAGAAATCCTCTACAGGTTAATTTTTTATTTTTATGCATTTATCGTTTTATGCCTTTACCATTTTCTTTCACCAACTAGATTTTGTACAAACACATTTTTAAATTACTTAAAAATTTAAGTTTGGGGGAAAGAAAAATTTCTTTTAAAAAAAGAAGTAAACTAAATTTTATTTGTCCTCAATTAACTATAGTTTTAAAGAACATGACCTGGGATATTAAAATTTAACTTTACATGACCATACTTTTGTTTGAAAATATTATGGTAAATTTTGGTAAAAGTTTTTAATAATAAAAGTCAATTTTTAAGTTAAAGATGTTTAGTATGATAATATAAGACTATGTTTTTCTATTTTATGTAATGAAAATTGTATTTTGGAAGTATTAAGAATTTTAGAGTTTCATGTAAGAAGAAAAGAATAAAACGTTATGAAAAATCATAAACTAATATGAATTTATAAAGTGAAGAAGGGTAACGAGTTTTGACTTTAAGAAGAGGATAGTGAAGTTCAAAATTATTAAAGGCTATCCAGATATAGTAATCCTTATTTGAAAAAAAAATTAAAAAAAAAGTATTGAAAAGATCCAAAAAATAAAAAAAAAAATATAAAAGAAAAATGAGTGACGAGAAGCTTGAGAAGATGTCAAATCAAAAGTTGGCTTCACTTAAATTAACTTAAGGAAAAGGTTTTATTACAATTTATAAACTTGTATTGGGGTATTAGTAGCATTAATAGTAAAGCTTTCATGATCTTCTTTTTCACTTGAATGTTCTAAGTAACCTTGATATGACAAATTGCAATTCTTTTGAAATGAATAAGAATTCAGAAATCTTAAATTTGATTACTAAATACTCTTGGACTTAGAAATTGAAACAAAGTTATTAAATGCTTTTCTTAAATTTCGCTATTTTATTTATTAAACTAAAGTATAGAAGTTATAAAATAATCTATATCCTAAGTCATGTGTTTTATATTGTAAAAGTGTTACTTGAGGACAAGTAACATTTAAGTTTAGAGGATTTTGATACACCAAAATAATATGTTGCTTTAAGTATACATTTTATGTTTGTTTATTGTGGTATTGCATATTAAAGAAGGGTATTTTCATGTTTTCGTTATAGGTATAATAATTTTAGGAATTGGAAGCAAAAGTAGCATAAAGGACGAAATTTGGTGTCAAAACAACAAATTTTGGGATTCTGACGCCTGATTCGCTAGAATGGCGCCAGATGCGCCTTTTGACAGAGAGCTGACGCTTGAAGCGCTACAACTAGCGCTTTGTCAGAAGCACCAATTGATAGAGAGCTGGTGCCTAAAGTGTTATAACTGGCACCAGAAGCACCATTTGACAGATAGCTCGCGCTAGATACCCCAGATTTGGTGCCTGAAGTGCCAAAACTCAAAACAATGCAGCCTTAAGCAAGTTGGTGCCAGAAGAGCTAGAACTAGTGTCAGATGTGCCAGAGATGACATTTTGCAGATTTAATGCGGTTTAGGGAAAATTTTGCCCAAATTTTGAAAGGGCTACTTGCTTTAAACACCCCTTGAAGTGATTCAATGCATCTAAACACTTTGGAAGGTTCTTTTATGATGAGATATGTCTTTTAGACCAAAGGAAATGTATTTAAAATTCAAAAGGGTTGACTTTTGGATAGAATTTAGAAGGGAATTTTGAATACTTTTTGGAAGGAGACAACCTTCAATAAAAGAAAGGGAAGTTTGGGAAAAAAGGAGAGTTTATTATGTGGCTTGTAAAAGGGGAAAAAAGAGTTTTTGTGTGGCGTGTAAGGTGGGAGAAAAAGAGTTTTTGTGTTGCATGTAAGGGGGGTAAAAGAGAGAGAGAGAGAGAGAAAAAGTCAAGGGCTTGCAGATTTTTTTCAAGGATCATAGGAGGAGAGAGAAGGTGAGAGATTTCTTCTTCAGAGAGAATTTAGAGTGCTTGTAAAGAGGAAAAGGGTTGAAGAGAACTTCTTGGGATTTTCTTGGGAATGATTGTGAGATCATGTTTTTTATTTATTTCTTTTGTTTTGTAAACTTGTGTTGACCTCATTTTTGCTTGAGGTTTAGTTTTTCCTCTTTAGTAGCCTAGGGTCTAGCCATAAGACTTTTCTTGTTGACTATTCCTAGAAAACTAGACATGGAACCCTCACCACTAGAAATTCCAAACCCTTCTCCACTCAACTTGAAGTTCCACATATTAGTCCTAACCTCTAAACACTTAGTAGGTGGGGTCACTATGGGGGAAACTTAGGATGAGTCACCCTTAGGATTGCTGGACCTTGGGGTTGACCGTGGGTGTTGGTATGGAGCTAAGGCACTCACTACACTCATCTACACTAACAATCACTCACAACCATGAACTCAGATTTCTAGCCTAGATCCCTTGATTGGGATACTCATGTAGTTGATACCCTAAACCTACTAGCCCTTGGGCTGTGGTTTAGCTAAGAACACTATGTAGAGGACCTAAAATGGAATTTCCATTGGTCCATGGCTATTGGTGATGATTGGTACCTCAAATCTACCAAAATACCCATCTTGGCCTTTTGCCCCTAAAACACCCCCAAATTACCAAAATACCCCTCTTGGGCTCAAAATCCCAAAAATTCCAAANTTTCCATTGGTCCATGGCTATTGGTGATGATTGGTACCTAAAATCTACCAAAATACCCATCTTGGCCTTTTGCCCCTAAAACACCCCCAAATTACCAAAATACACCTCTTGGGCTCAAAATCCCAAAAATTCCAAAAATTACCATAAAATTGCAATAAATCCCAAATAATCCAAATTTCATTTCTCTCAACTGCCACATAACCCAAATTGGGCAATTTGACCATCTTTAACCAAAATCCCCAAATTGCCCTTTAAAGACCCAAATTTCCCCAAATCCAACTCAAATGTCCATTAATTGGGTCTCAATTGACCCCAATTCCAACCCTAAACCCAAATTAAATTTTGATATGATAAAAATAAACCAAATC
This sequence comes from Phalaenopsis aphrodite, assembly GCA_003013225.1. Classification (NCBI taxonomy): domain Eukaryota; kingdom Viridiplantae; phylum Streptophyta; class Magnoliopsida; order Asparagales; family Orchidaceae; genus Phalaenopsis; species Phalaenopsis aphrodite. The sequence goes on from NEWO01000074.1 coordinate 1,137,184, forward strand.
CAAGCCCAATTGGTCCATGATTTGAACCCAATTCTGATTTGGGTCAAAACCCCAATTTTGACAATATTACTTAATCTCACCAAATTGAACTGATAGCCTTGTCAATTGGCCTCAATTAATGTTTAAAAAATCTTTATGAAATTCCTATACATCAAAATAAACCATCAATTGGCAATGGTGAAGCCTCAAATCTATTTGATTTTGGCCTAAATCCAAAATTCCCAAATTTAGTCCCAAATTGGCTAAGTCCTTAAATTTCACCCAATTGATTGCTTTAACCTCCAAATTGGCATCCAAGTCATGTTTAAAACTCTTCATGAGGTCCCTATTGACCATTTACAACAATCAATTTGGACTTAGCCCAAGGCTAAGCCAAGCTAGACCCAAGCCTAGCCCAACATGACGAAATTGATTAAAGTTCAAAATGCCTTCAAATTGACCCTTCAATTGGACTCAAGACAACTTCCATCCTTCACCAAAGTTGTTCCTTATGATCATCTACACCAAATAAAATAATTATTTGGGGCAATTGACATAGCTAACCTAGCCCAAACCCAAGTTTTGGTCATTTGCATCCACTTGGACCCATACACTAAATGTGACCTAACCACCTTAAAGCCACAAAATTAACTCCACCATAGCCATTAGTTGGACTTAGAGACCAGTAAAAACACCATGAAATCACCTAAATCAAGCCATGTACCAAAGGTCCCCCAAATTAAGGGATCTTATTTCAAAAAATGCACATGCTTAGGATATCTTTGCCAAATCCAAACACATTTGCATTAGATTGTTGTGATGGATTCCTCTAGGGTTCCCTGAGCTCCTAGCCACCTCCCCCTGGCCGGCCGGCCAGCCTAGTGGCTGGTAAAGCCCAAAACTGAGAGTCACTCCCATGGCACCTCACACAAATATAACCTAGAGGCCAGCTCATCCAAATCAAACTATGGAACTCCTCTGCCCTCCACCTAAGCACCACAATGCACCCAAACTTATGCCCTCAGAGCCACCCCATGACAATTTTTATAAAAACTCACCTCTCACGGCCATGGGAGTTGTGCTGAAAATTTCTTAGAGAGGCCTCATCAAACTTCACGTAGAGCTTCCCTAAGATCCCCTTAGTGTATTCCAACCATTTTTCCTCACCCATTCTCATTGTCGGAGCTCAATTTTGAGCTTGAAACCCTGCCTGAAACCAGGATAGAACCCAATACACCTGCAGACTCCACCAAACTTGAATTGCTTGTGCCCACACCTTCAGAATAGTGAAAGAAGCCAAAGCCCCATCAAATCCCTCTTCCACAGAGCATCTACCATAGCTCTAGACCAACAACTAAAATTGAGCTTGGTCGAATTCATACCCAAGCCTTACAACAAGACCAGGGACTCAATCTCTAGTCTCCTTGGACCCCAATGAACGTGCCTAGCACCTCTGATGGAAGCCTCCCTTCTTAGAGCAAAGTTATAAAACTCCTCCTCCTCCCGAGCTTATTTTGATTCTCCATTTACTTAAGCTTGATTTCATGGTACCTTAGCCATATGGATCTGTTCGTCTCACTTAGACGAGTTCATAGGATCAAACCCGAAGTGATTTGGTTGAGTCTAGGCCGAGATCTTAAGGTTTTAGTGTGGAATGGCACGGGATCATCCTATCGGGGACGATGACGGGGAGCCGTCTGATCGAGCATGTATTAAATTAACGGGGGAGAACGCGCCGGACAGCACTTCAGGACATGAATAGTGGGCCGAGTCAACAAGCTACGTGGACGGCGGCGTCCAACTAGAGCGTGCCACGCATGCTTTCTGAGCCGTCGTAGGTTGAGGTGGCACGCACAGTTTAAATAGAAAAATAGGGGTATTTTCTTATTTATTTAATCCCCAAAACTTCAAAAATATATAACTTTGTGTAGAAAAATCACAAAAGTAAAATAAAAATACCCTCTTGCCCAGTGAACAGAGGAGAACAATGTGGAATAATTTTAAAGTCCCTTTGATCCTTAAAATATTTTTAATTAATTAACACTAGTTGGAATCATTTGATTCTTCATGCATATTGACACATCACCTTGGCTTGAAATTTTGACATGTTGTAGCCTCTATCAAGGGAAGTATTCTATGATTTTTCCAAAGTCAGAGAAGGTCCCTATACAGAGATCCATATTTTTCAAGTTATTTTACATCATTTCTATAAAATAATCATGGAAATTGGCATATTGGTTATTAAATCCCAAGAAAATTTTGGAAGGTCCACCATGACCAGAGAAACATTTGAAAATAATTTCATGGGTCAAGTCATTTAAAAAATTCTTAAATTTTTCAAATGCTAAATCACTAAGATAATTAATTTTGAAAAATACAAACATTTAAATGACTTGTTTTTTTATCTCCACTGTGATGTGTGATCCAGAGAGCTCATCATAAAAGTTTCAAAATATTTTGAGATCATTTGATAATTTAAATTGATTTTTAAAGATAAATACCACTCTTAACAATTAAATGATTTTTTAAAAATCAAAATATAACTAAAAAAATTATGAAACTTCGTTTTTTGAGTTCTCTCTAATCAAGGGTATTTTCTAAAAATAAAATGATATTTAAAATAAAAGCTTAATTTTTGGCAAATTCTAAATTTTTAAATAATTAAGAATTCATAAAAATCATAAAAATAGTAAAACTCATGGAAAGGTTCTAAATTGCTTCCTAATCACTTAGGAATATTTAGAATATTTTTCCTGATTTTCTAAATAAAGATATTAAATTTCATAGATTAAAAAATAATTTTTAAAAGGCTAAAAATGAGTTTTCACTAAAACATTTTCAATAGATCAAGGAAAAAAAAAATAAATAAGATTTGCTCCTCTGAGTTCTTTGACCTTAGAGAGATTTTCCAAAAATACAAAACTTAATTTTCACCACTTAAAATATTTTATTTTATTTAAATAACAGAGAATTTAAAATAATTCTAATAAATAACAGAGAATTCAAAAAATTGTGAAATTTGATTCAAAGACTTTTCTAGTCTAGCTCCATCTCTAGTAAAAATTTCAAGGGATTATAATCTACCTTGGTCAAGTTAGGAAATTTTTTTGAAAATTCTTATTTTTGCATTAAAATAATTATATAAATTAAATTAAATTTTAAAAAATCACATTTTTTCCTCTGATGTCTCAATTGACCCATGAATGAGGTAGGATAAATACTTCAAAGTCATTTGAATTGAACTTGACAAATTATGAAGTGTTAGAGCCTTAGGGGCAAATGTGTAATTTTGGAAATTTTTCCTTAATTAACATTTAGGCTTAATTCAAGGAGGGAAAAAGGGTAACCTATAATCTTAATCAATTTATTTGATGCTTGAAACACAAGGGGTTAATTGGTAGAAACCAATCTCACTTTCTTAATTAAGATTAATAAATTTCTAAATTATTTAAGTTTGGAAGTTTATTAAAATTAAATGATCCTGGACTTAGGTGTATGACTTTTGAAGTCAATAATTAATAAATTTAATACCCCCATCTTGAATTTTGAATAAAATCCAAATCATGAATCGTGACCACTTAAAGCTTAACCCTTTCCAAAACTAATTAAGTCGCTCACCTAGGTCTTAAAGGTCTAGTGGTGACTCGGGCTAAATCAAAAATTGATTAAACAAGGATTAGTGAAATAAACATAACTAAGTCAAACATCCTGGAAACACCACTAAGCCCAATTAGGACTAAATTTGGCTAAGTGATTCAAATTCCATTAGCTTGCTTCTTCAAGGGTCTTCACCCACATAATTTTCAAAATTAAATGATAAATATATTTACCCTATTCTTAGGGATAATTGAGACATCGGGGTTCACTGAGTAATAAGGGTATTTATAGGATGAACCATTAAGCAACATATTGAGTTTAAATGGAATCGAGACTTTTCACTAGTTGGTGAGAGAGAGGCATGGACCTGCTTCCCCCTCTTAACTTGTTGGATACCTCAGAGGCCTACTAAACTTAATATGCTTCGCTCAATGAAATCATCCTTAATTAAACTTTTCAGGACTCACCAAGATATTACATAAAGTTAAGAAAATTACCAAAATTTTACCTTTTCTACTCTTCATAAACTCCCTTAACATGCTTTTTAAGATTCAGGTGGTGGAACAAGAAGAGTCGCCAGGTACGCTTTTATGGTTTATAGTATCGTCTTTCTTCTGTCTTTTATTTACATGTTTCATGCTTGTATTTACCTACATAAACTTGCATGTTAACCATAACCATAACCCAAAACCAAAATTAAAAATCAACCAAGATAA
>NEWO01000074.1:1168282-1226062 GCA_003013225.1 Phalaenopsis aphrodite
GTACGACTCTATTAGATCTCTTATGACTTGAGCGATACGTATACTTGCATTATTTCTATGGGATTTGGTAGTTTAATGATTTTTGAATGATGAAATTATTTTCACTAAAGTTATTTTTTTTGGGATTAAGTTGCATATTTACTATTGAATCTGTTGTCTGTATTTTGTTATATTTTAAAATATTTACAAAATTAACACACTAAATCCACCTGCATCAGCAAACAACCTCAAAATCATATAGCTTGTTGTTAATTTCTAATGAATGATGTGTTGTTTTAGATCCTCATATTGTTGCATATTATTGCTACAGAAGGGCGCCCACAAAGATAACTCTAGGCTCCTTGGCGAAGTAGCAGTCTTAAAGTCTAAGGTTTAAATGACAAATTTAAATTCAATCATGGAGGGTTTAAAGTTAATTAGAGTGACACCAGTTAGGATCCCAAGTTTCCCATTTTTTAGTATCACTATTCTCTTTTGAATTTACTTAGCTTAAACGAGTTGTGAAACCCCATTTGAACCGGGGATATCTCATTAAAAACCGTGGGTTACCTCTTCCGAGGGACTCCCATAAATTTAAAAGGACATTTATGTTTAGTGAAATTTCAAAAAATTTATGGTTACCTTCGAAAAAATTTATTTGAGTTTTTGAAAATTTTGATTAATTTTTTGAAAATGGTTTTTATTTCTGCAAGTAAAGTAATGTGCACAACCAAGTAATTATATTATTTTAAAGTAAAAGTAAATTGTAGAAAGTAAAATGACACTTTAAAAGAATACCTGTCATCTTCTCGGCACTCCCCCTGAAAGATTAGCTTTCGAAACATGTTTATAATTTTACATAAATTTAAATAAATTGCAAGAATAGATGAAAGTGTAGCTTCTGAACCCCTTAAACCATGACTTAGTGAGTCCCGACAGATATTCGTGGATGATTTTAGAACAAAATATAGTAAGTTCAATTTATCCTTCAAAATGTCCAAGAGATTCCAAAGTGTTCAGGGAATGACCCTTAATCGCTTTAGAGATCTCTTGAAACATTTCTAATTCATTTTGAACTTATCATCTTATTATATTAATCATCTAGGGTCAACTTAAAATTACATCATTACTTGGTGAACCTTGACATTTTTAATTGTCCCAAGGGTGGTACTAATTTTATCAGTTGGCATTTTACTTAAGAGTTATGTAGGTGAATGCCCATAGGGCAAGTTTAAGTCATTAAAGATTTTTTACCCACCTCTAAAGTTGAGCTTGTAGTGTTTAGAGGTGTTTATCTTTAATCTTGTTACCTTTTCCAAATCTCATAAAATGAATTTAAATATCGAGCCTAGGTCGCTACCAAGTCCTTAACAATCTCAATGGGAGAATTGACAATTATTAAAATTTTAATTTAGGTGATACATATAGTTAATAAAATATCATATCATATCGAATTGTGGGCTTAAAACAAGTGAATTATCATCTTCCTAACATAAGCCCATCACCTTAAGATGATTTGATTTTGATTAACTTCCAATTCTTGATAATTTAGAAAATTACAATTTCTTTCTTATTATGGAATGGTGGCAAATTGGTTTCTACTTTTTGACCCGTTATGTCTCAATCATCCATAAGTGCTCATTAAGATCAAAATTACCTATTTTTTCTTTTGGTTAATCCTAAATTTTGATTAAGGCACAAAACTATAAAATTTACATTTTACCCTCGGGGCTCTCCACTTCAAAACTCATTAAGCATAATTCAAATAACATTAAAAATTTTAAAGTACCCCTTTCATGGGTTAATTAACACATCAAAGAATAAAATGTGGTTTTTTAAACTTTAATCTAATTTAAGTATCTATTTTAACTAAGAAAATATGATTTTCAATTTTAATTTATTTAATCAATCAAAATAAATTTTTTTTATGGAAAAATATTAAAGGCACACCTAGGTCAGAGAAAAATTACGGCAAAATTCCATGATTTTTCAAATTAAAATTTAATTATTATAATTATTTATTGATTTTAATGACATAAGTAAATACAAAATATGTTTTAATTACAAAAAATAGTCTTTACATTTTTGTTAAATCCCTTTGAGTCTAGAAAACTTAGAAAAATAAATTTAATACTTTAATATCTTTTTTAATTTATTTATTATAACTATTTTAATGGGAAAGTAAGGAAAATACACTTTTAAGCCTTTAAGAATTATTTTTAACTTAGAAAAAATTTAAAAAATATTTTAAAGAGGCCCAAGTGAGCAGGAAAAAATTAGGCACATTTTGAAATATCTTTGTGATTTTTGAATTTTTAATTATTTTTAATTTAAATTATAATTAAAAAATGAATTTTTTTCTCAAAAATAGTTTTTATTTTTCATAAGTGCTCCTGATCACAAAGAACTCAAAAAACAACTTTTCATAATTTATTAAGTGTATTTAATTTAAGATAAATATTTTTGTACAACAATACAATTTTTCTTATAAAATCAACTTTAATACTCAAACTTAATCAAATAATTTTCAAATTTTTACAGTGAGTTAACATGTTTTTTTTTACAAAATTTGGAATTGATTTTATTATTTTTTTGTAACATTTAATTAAAATAATTTAAGACAAGATATAAACATTTAATTAACTATTTAAACGTTCAAATTATTCAAAGCCTTATGATAGTTTTCCTAAGCTCCTCTGACATTAAGAAACCTACTAAAATTTATCTCATAATATTTTAAGTAATATTTTAATTTATATAAGTAATTTAAGCCAAAATAGTCATAAAAGCTTGAATGTTAGGACTACAAGCACATGGATGGTTTTTGACCTTAGAAGAATCAGAGAACATCTCATCTGTCTTGAGGAACAAACCATAAGAATTTCAAGTCATTGTGAGTAATATTTAATTAAAATAAATTAAATTACCACATAGACCATTTAATTAATTAAAAATTAGAGACTCAAAAAATAATTTTCATTTTTCATCCGCATGATTCCCCTTTATTCGCTGAGTAAGAGGGTATTTTTATTTTATTTTTATAATTTTTCTATGCTAAGTTTTTGATTTTTGAAGTTCTTGAATTAATTTTGTTAAGAAAAATATTTATTTACTTACTTATCCACGCAGTGCCACACCATCCACATTCGCTCCAAAGTCTCTACACGACACTCCACCATTTGATGCATCTAGACACCTCAAATCCTCATCAGCCCGCGATTCGGCTCTATTTGCTCGTCGAATGCCTTTACGATGGATAGATCAATACATGAGTGAATGGATGACATCCGTTCATCATCTCCAATCTCTATAACTCAAGAGTCGTTCAACTTCAAACCTTAAGATCTCTATTGAAACTGAACCAAATCACATGGGGTTTGTTACTACACCATCATATACTCGAGGCGAACACATCCATGCGATTAGAATGCTATGAAACACAGTCTATACACGTGGAGAATCAAGTTAAACTCAAATTAAGGAGAGAGTTCAATACCTTTGTTTGAGAGGTGTGGCCTTAATGAGATGGTTAGAGAAGCTTCAAAGGAGTTCAAAGAACCTTTAGATGAGCTCGTCGGCTGTGGTGAATTATGTATGTATGATTTTAACCAATGTTATTTTTAAGTGTTGGTCTAGATCTACGTTAGAGGCTATCTATGATGGGGCTTTTGTGGGAGACAAACTCCTCTCACTCTGGGGTTGGTGTGTGCACAGTTAATTGGACTTTGGTAGATTGTGGTGATGTGAGAAAACATGTCTTGGTTTGCCCTAAATTTTGAAATTCAAATTTGAGCTCTCATTGAGGAATCAAAAGGGGGAAGATGGTGGGCTTATTCTTAGAAGTTCTTAGAGATTTTGTAGAAGCAATTGAGAAGAGTTTCCTCAATGAAATTGGTTAGCTCTCTTTTTGCCATGGAGAAGATGAGGTTAGATAGGAGGGCTTGGGTGGTGCTCATTCAGATGCATTTAAAAGCTTATGTGGAGGATTGAAAAATGTCAAAGGCCAATTGAAATAAGCCACCTTGGATGGGTGAAATTGGGTTTTAATTTGGTGGAGGTGGCTTTTAGTTTTTGCTCCTCTGACATCTAGGGTGGCTGGCCAAAATAGAGGATGTTCTAATGTGGTTCATGAATCTTAGAGGAGTCTATCATGCTAATTGATTGGCTTGGTGTTGGGTTTTTGCAAAGATTTCTTTGGCTTAGTCTTTTTAGAAAAAAAATCTCTTAATTTGGGGAACCCTTGGTCCATTGCTCATGTAGGTTGGGATAGATAAATTTATGCTGGTCCCTAGGGTCCACTTGGTGATTGTAGTGGTCTTGGGCTAACCAATTTGGCTAGGTGTTGTTACATTTGGGCTAGTCATGACATTGAGCTCTAATGATTGATAAAGATGATGTAGATGATTGTCACATAGAATTTAGAAAAGGTTTGGAGTAATTTTGAAATGATTTGGAGGTTCAATTTGAAGGATTTTGGCTCATGGTCATATTTGGGGATCTTGGGTTATACTTAGGTTTGAGTTGGGTTAGAGTTTGGCAATGGCCCTTGTCGGTCGCCAAATTGGAAATTGTTGGTTCTCGAAATAGATGTCACAACACTTGTTTTAATTTAACTTATATATGTTATTTGGGAAAAAGTAGTATTTAAAATTTTTGAAAATATAAGATTGGACCGATCTTATGTCCTCAATAGTTTAAATAAACAAGCCTAATATTGTAAGCAATACATTTATCCCAAAGGATAAAAACGCTACTTATTGGTAAAGGCTAGATTAAATAAACTGAAGAATTTATGACATCTATTTAAGCCTACAAAAAACCATTTTTTCTGTTGACCGATAAGTTCCCCAGTTTAATACAAAAAATTAAATAGGGTTTATATTAAGCTTGGTTCTTAAAAGTTTCTTATAACGGCAAGCCCCTATAATTAATTACATCTTAGATAACCAAAGTTACGAAAGAAAAATCTAAAAAAAAATCAGTGGATATTCTCTACAAGGAGTCCATGGGATAAGACTTTTCAAAAGATTGTACAAAGAGGTGTGAAATGGGAATAGCTCAAATTTGGAACATTTGTTTTTGGAATCCAAAGGAAGAAGAGCTAGCAAATGTCTTGGATCCTGAGAAGAATCTCAACTTTGGCTTCAATTTTGAAGAAAAAATATTTAAATATTTCAACATGCCAGTTTTGTTAATTAGGGCTTACATTCGTGTGAAACGATCAGACAAAGATCCTGGAAGATGTGAGGATTTAGGTCGTGACAAATGACAGCCTCAGAATCATAAAACAGGTTAAGGGTTGTATAGCAGAGCTATACAAAAGCCTAAAGATAAGTTGAGGATTTATGACACACTAAGCAGACATCCTCACAATTCTTTGGCTCAGTTGTTTACTTATAAGGAATGGTTTAGCTGGTATAGACATTTTTGCTATTGAAGATGATCGTGTTGCCAACAATGCTAGCTCCAAGCTCCTTGTCTTGGCTATTTTAAATTTTCTAATGGATCAAGTCCTAATCTCAAATCAATTGTTTTCTAAGGTTATGGTTATTTAAATATCATGGGGAATATTAAATTTGATTAGAGTGACATTGGTTAGGATTCCACGGTTCCCTCATTCCGGCATCACTATTTTCTTCAGATTCACTTAGTCTAAATGAATTTACAAAACTAAACTCAATGAGTTCCATAATTTCATTTAGACCATGGGAAATATCAATCGTAACCATAGGTTAACACCTCTGAGGGATTCTCGATCATCCGATAGAGACAGTTTAATTTAGTTGGAATTTTTTTTGTTGTTTGTTTTTTCGTGGTTAAATTTTGAGTTGTCTTTTATCTTGACTGTTGTGGAGGTGAATTTTATCTTGTTTTAATTTTTAAATTTTGGTTTTGGTTTCAATTTTGTGGATATCCTAAAAGTTCCAATTTTGACATGCTGGGCGACCTTGTTATTTATCATGCAAGTTTATAGGCAGGAAACAAGAGATGCAAATAAATAAAAATAAATTGCAATGTAATAACGTAAAAACATTCTTGTCAGTTCTTCTCGTTTCTCCACATTAAATGTTAGCTTTTGTAACACATATATAATTTTACAATAAATTTAAATTGCAAGAGTGGATGAAGGCGTATTTAACAGACCTCAGACTTATGAGTTATTGATTCTCAAAAGATCTTAGTGGATGATTTTCGAACAAAATAAATTCAATGCAGTTTGTCCTTCAAAACGTCTAAGAGATTTCAAAGTGTTTTGGGAATGACCCTGAACTGCTTTTAAGATTTCTTGAAACATTTGATAACATTCTGAACTTATCATGTTAATCTATTAATCATCCTAGGTTAAATTAAAATTACCCCATTACTCGATGAATCATGGCATTTTAATCGTCCTGAGGACTAGGTACTCAACTAAGCAGTTGATATTTCACTTAAAAGTTATGTGGGTGAACGCTTATAAGGAAAGTTTCAGTCATTAAGGACTTTTATACGCAATACTATAGCTGGGCTGATAGTATTAATCTTCAATCATATTATCTTTCTAAATCCCATCAAATGAATTTGAATATCAAGCCTAGATCATTACCAAGCCTCTTAAAAAATCTACTTGGAGAAAGATTAGCAGATGTTAGAATTTTAATTTAGGTGATATGGATTTTAATTAAAAGAAGTGAAGTTATCATTAATTGTTGACTTAATCATAAGTGAAACATCATCTCCCTAGTTCAACCCCATCACTTGAAAATCATTTGATTTTAATCAACTTCCAAATCTTGATGATTTAGCAATTTATAAATTTATTCTTATTGTGGAAAGATGCAAAGGTGGCAAGTTGGTTTCTACCTTTTACCCATTATGTTTCAATCATCCAAACATATTATTTAACAGAAAAATTACCCATTTTCCAATTGATTAATCCTAATTTTTTATTAAGGCACCAAAATCTAAAATTATCACTTTACTCTTGGTGCTCTTCACCTTATAACTCATTAAGCGCAATTAAAATGACTTTAAAAATTATAGAGCACCCTGCCTATTGGAACAATTAAAGCATCAGAGAAGAAATTATGGTTTTCAAATTTTATTTTAATTTAAATAATTATTTTAATTTTGAAAAAAGGACTTTTAAAATTCATTTATTTAAAGTTATTTTGGTTTATGAGAAAAGTATTTAGGTGTTCCTTCAAGTTAGAGAAATATTTAGAGAAAATTCCATAATTTTTTGAATTAAAACTTTATTTAGTTTTATAATTACTTATTGATTTTCTGTAATTTAATCCTAGGAAAAACCATGTTTTAATTACAAAAATTACTTTTTATATATTTATTAAACCTCTCTGAGCTCTAAGAACTCAGAGAAATAAATTTTACATTTTAATGATTTTTAATTTATTTATTACAATTATTTTAATGAGAAAAAAATAAGGAAAATTCACTTTAAGGCCTTTGGAAATGTATTTTTAACTAAGAAAAATTAGGAAAAATATTTCAATGAGTCACAAGGGATCAGGGAGACATTAACAACATTTTGAAATAATTTTGTATTTTTGAAAATTTCAAACTATTTTTAATTCAAAATATAGGTCAAAAAATAAATATTTTATCAAAAATAAATTTTATTTTTCCTAAGTGCTCCTGATCACAAGGAACTCATAAAACAACTTTTCATAATTTTGCTAAGTGTATTTAACTTTAATAATTTTTTTTTTGCAAAAATACAATGCTTCGTAAAAAAATCAACTTTAGTGCTTAAACTTAATCAAATAATTTCGAAATTTTTAAAGTAGGTTAACATATTTTTCACACATAATATGAAATTGATTTTATTATTTTTTTTATTCTTTAATTTACTTAAATTAGTACAATATTTACAAACTTAATTAAATACAGAAGTGTACAAAATTATTCAAACCATCATGATATTTTTCTTAAGCTTCTCCAACCACACGAAACCTACTAAATTTTATCGCATAATATTTTTAAGTGATATTTTAATCTAAGTAATTAAATTTAGCCAAAATAACCATCCTAGCTTAAAAATTAGGGCTAGAAGCACAAAGATGTCCTCTATCCTTGGAATAATCTGAGAACATAACCTCTGTACTGAAGAATAAATCTTCAAAATTTCAAGCTATGGTGAGCAATGCTTAGCCATAATGAATTAAAATATCATAATTGAAATTTAATTAATTAAAAATCAAATAGTAAGAAAATACTTTTAAATTTTTATTCAAATCATTCTCCTCTATTCACAGAGCAAGACAGTGTTTTTTATTTATATTTATGATTTTTCTATGCAAAGTTATGATTTTTCAAAGATTTGAGATTTAAATAAATCAAATAAATACAAAATTTTCTACTTAAACTAGTCAACGCCACCTCATCTTACGGCATGTCGAACTTTACACCTGGCACTCTGCTATTCGATGTCGCTTCGCAGTTCATGTATCATCTCCTTGTCCGACTCCATCATGACTATCCATGGAATAAACGAGCGATCGGACGACATCCCTCCATCGTCCTAAAATGTCCTAACACGTAAGTCATCCACATTAAAACCTTAAGATCTCAAGCTAGACTCAATCAAATCACTTTCGGTTTATTCCTACACTTTCATCTACTGAAGACGAACACATCCGTACAGCTTATTCTGTATGAAATATAGAAAATACTACAAAGAATCAATTTTAACTCAATTTAGGGTTGAGGCTCAATACCTTTATTTGAGAGGGGAGGCCTAAATCAGATGGTTGTAGCAGCTTTGAATGAGTCCAACGAACCTTCAAATAAAGTCCTTAGCCGTGGTGAATTGTCTTGGTATGATTTTAACCAAGGCTGATTTTCGGTGTTGGTCTAGGGTTGTGCTAGAGGCTCTCTGTGCTAGGGCTTTTGTGTGGAATCAGCTTCTCTCACTCAGTGGATGGTGTGTGCACAATTAATTTAAGTTTGGTGAAGTGTGGAGCTATGGTGAAATCTATCCTAGTTTTAGGACAACTTTTAGTGAAAAAATTGGCTCTCTGGAGTGGAAGTTAGTGTTGCCGAGATGAGAATGATTAGGTGGATGAGTGGCTTTACACTTAGAGACAAAATGCAGAATGAATATATTTGTGATAGGGTTGGTGTAGCTCCTATGATAGACAAAATTAGAGAAAGTCGCCTTAGATGGTTTGGTCATATTAAACGTTGACCATTAGATGATCCGATTAGGAGAGTAGATGTTTTAGATTCGACTTGTGTTAAGAAAGGCAGAGGTAGACCTAGGAAGAGTTGGTCTTATTGTATTAAAAATGATCTTAATTTATTAGAACTAAATGAAAATATGACACTAAATAGGACGCAATGGAGAAAAATGATTCATGTGGCTGACCCCACGTAGTGGGATTAAGGCTTTGTTGTTGTTGTTGTTGTTGTTGTTGTTGTTGTTGTTTTTGTTGTTGAGTGGAAGTGAGTGGCTGAGAGCAAGGGGATCAAACTTAAGAATATTTGGAGAGGCTCTGGTGAAATTTTGGCAGATTTTCCCAAGGTTTTCAAACATTTTTCCCTTTGGTTATGGAGTGCTCAATTTATAGCCATGACTGCCTGGTGGAGCTCAGTTCTGGGAATTGTGTGTTAAAGCTTGCTTAGGTGGAGGGAAGAGAGGCTATAATGGACAATGGTACATAGCCAACTCAGGGAAGTTTAATTTTGGGTTTTGGCCATTTGGTTTTCTCTGAAGCTAGCTTTTTTTGCTGACTAAGGTGGTGGCTGGCTAGAGTTAAGTCACTTTTGGGCTCGGGGAGGCCAGGGGGTGCTTTAAAATGGTTAAACACTAATGGCAAGGCATGATGGTAAGAATATTTTGAGAAGTGCCATAAATGAGGTAAAATCCCCTCAATTAAGGGACCATTGGTCCATAGACCAAACAGGGTGAGCTAGGTGGGTCTAGCCTGATCACTAAGGGTCTAGAAGGTGGTTATAGAGGCTTTCGTTTGATCAATTTTGCTTGGCTTGGTCAACTTTGGTGCATGGGTTCAATTTGGGTCAAATTGGCTTTAAATTGGGTTTGGCTTGAGCTAGCCATAAAATTAGACTCAATTTATTGATAATCTTGGTGTAGATGATTTTCACAAAGATTTGAGTAAATATTTGGAGTGATTTTGAATTCATTTCAATGTCTAATTTGAAGGAATTTGGGCATTTGGTTAATTTTGGGGGTGTTGGGTTAGACTTTGGTTTGAGTTGGGCTAGTCTTTGGCCAAGGCCAAATTGATGGTTCAAATTGGTCCTAAGGATTTTCATGAAAAGTTTTGTATTGAAATTGAATGGAAAATTTGAGGTTATGGGGTTCAATTTTGGTTGATTTGGAGACATGGTCAATTTGGAGTAAAATTGGGGGTTTTGGTTCAAGTTGGTTTTGGGTAAAATTGAGGCTTTACGAAGGCCAATTTAAAGTCTTATTTGATATGGGGAAATGTTTATAATAGTTTATGATGTAAAATTGGGATAATTGGAAAGATTTGGGGTTAAATTAAATGAGATTTTGATTTTGGGTCAAAATGTGGCTTTTTGATTTGGGTTAAAATTGGATTCCAATGTGGATCAATTGGACTTGGATTTTTTTTAAATCAAGATTTGACAAGGTGAATGTGTTTAGAATAAACATTTTGGGAAATTGGGATCAAATTGGTGGACATTGGGGGTGAATTGGGGTAATTGGCCCTTTAAAGGCAATTTGAGGCTTTTGGTCAAAGTTGGTTAAATTAATCAAATTCAGCTCAATGGAATATTTAAAATTTTTTTTGGGGGCATTTAAAGTGATTTTGGAGGTTTTGGAATAATTTGGGACACCAAGGGTATTATGGTAATCTTTGCCAAATGAGGGGTACTTTCTTAATTTTGGAAATTTTATGATATTTTGGGCGATTTGAGTAGTTTAAAATAGTTTGACATGACTTTTGGGTAAATTTTGGTATTTTGGGTAATTTTAGGAATTTTGGAGTTTCAAGGGTAGTTTGGTAATTTGGGTAGAATTGGGGCAAAAGGCTAAATATGGTATTTTGGTAAAATTGGTGAGTGAATCACCTTAATTGAGCTATGAACCAATGGAATCTCTTATTTTGTGTCCTTCATGTACTGGTCTCATGGTTAACCTTAAGGTTAAGCAGTTCTATGGGGACTCCCTTTGAGCTCCTACATAGTGACCCCACCTACTAAATGCTAGAGGTTAAGACCAATATGTGGACCTTAAAGTTGAGCAAAAAAGAAATTAGAGTTTTTAATGGTAAGGGCTCATTTTCTAGTCATCTAGGAATAGTCAACTGTAAAGTCCTATGGCTAGACCCTAAGCTACTAAGGAAGAAACTAGAACTCAACCAAAAGTGATGCCACAAGCCCTCGGATGGGCCAACTTGTCATGAGTCTACACCATTCTTGCTTTGTAGAGTTCCAAATTCTATTGTGCTTCTAGTAATTTTCCCTCGAGACCCTCCAATTCCTAAATTATGAGTTTTACACTTTCTTTTGTTGTAATCTGATTGGCGACAACGACTCTGAGAGATGGTATCTGGACTTCTAACGGTAGTATTGCCTCAGACCCATATACAAGTGCGTAGGGTGTACATTGAGTGGGAGTTCTGAACGTCATTCTGTAGGCCCACAAAGCTTCCAACATTTTATCATGACATCCTCTTTTATTCTCGTCTAACTTCTTCTTCACAATTTGCACGAGTGTTTTATTGAAGGCCTTGGTCAAGCCTTTTGCCCTGGGATAGTAATTTGTAGAGTATCTCCAATCTATTCCATGTCGTTTGACAAAGTTCTTAATCTTAGTGCTCTTCAAGGCAGAACGATTATCTAAAGTAATCTTGCACAAGACACCAAAATCATAGATAATCTGACTGTTGAAGAATTGAAGAACGTAGTTGTTGTAACCAAACTGCTTTTGCCCATTTTTGGAAGTAATCCATAGAAGCTAGAATAATTTTTGCTTCTTAGAATCTCTATGGTTTATTAGACCTACTATGTCCATGCCCCAACACTTGAATGACCACAAGCTAACAGTTGGATGTAGAACATTTGAAGGTTGGTGTAAAAACACCCCATGCACTTAAAAAAGGTGACACTTTCTGGTTGTATCCCTACAATCAAATATCATTGCTGGCCAATGTTATCTTAGTCTTTTAATCTTCATTTTCATTTTTTTCTTTGATTAGTGAGCTCCACACAATCCAGCGTGTACTTCTTTAACAATATTTTGTGCTTTAGGTCTAGTTAGACATCTTAGCCACATTTGATCAAACAATCTTTTGTAGAGGACATAACCCACTAGAGCATACAACATAGCTCTTCTTGCAATGTGATATGCTTCAGACTTGTCTTCTAGTAGCCTTCATGTTTGCAAATATTATATTAATGGCATGCAACAACCATCACTAAGGTCAGCCACTGCAATCATCATCTCTTCTTCTTTTTTGAATTTGTGTAAATTATCGAGGTAGATTTGAGATAAAACCTGACGTCCTTTTACTGTAATGTCACTGAATTCTCCTGTAGACAAGACAGTTCTTTAGCAAGTTTTGCCAGCATGGGTGTTATCTCCCAAAGAATCTAGTATAGAGTCACACTAGGGATCTGTTCCAACAACTTCATTTTGTATCAATGGAATTTTGCTAATCTTGGGTTCAATATCTTATATTATCTGGCAACATGCTGAATGACGAGTTGTGAGTCATCATAGAAGGAAATGACTATTATATCCATTTAGATTGTCAACTCTAACCCGGTGATTAATGTTTCGTATTATGCTTCGTTATTGTTGCATGGCTCTGTTATGTTATAGGAGAATCTCAACGTACCCTAATCTGGTGTGTTGAAAATCAGATCAATTCCTACTTTGCCTAATTTAACTCTTTGATCCTTCATCCTTTCTGGCTGATGAAGCTCTATCAAAATACATTTCCAAATGTCTGGCACTAGATGACTCTTTTTGTAGTATCTGCTCATCTGGTAGCTCATCATTAAGAGGAGACCCAACTGGAAGTGAGCGTGCTGCTAGAAAATCTGCTAAAATCTGCTAAAATCTATCCCTTGATAGCGTGGAGGGGAACAAAAGTTATATCAAATTGCAATAAAATCATCAACCACCTTGTTAAACATCTGAAAAGTGTTGGTCGGGTCATAAAATATTGCAATGGATTAACTTTCAAAATAATAGTTACCTTATGAGAGAGCGTGTAATGTCTAGGCTTCTAGGCGGCAAAAATTAAAGCTAGACAATGTTTCTTAATAGAGGGATACTTTAACTCTATCGGCTTTAGATAGTGACTCAAGTAGTAGTGCGTTCTCCTTAACCTTGTCATTGATCTAAGCTAATAGCGCTCTGAGCAAGTCAACTAAGGTCGTGGTATAAAGTATCAGAGGTCTTCCCGAGATAGGGGCTCCCAAAATAGGAGGTGTCAATAGCTATTGCTTAAGGTCCTCGAAGGCAAGCTAGCATTTCTCTTTTATATAATGCCGAGAAGGGCTGACACCTACCTCCGTGATTAGAAATAAAGAATCTCAGATATGTCAAATGTCTTGGGAAGGAAAGTAGTTCTTTCAAGGTTTTGGGAGGAGGCATTTCTAAGATAGCTTTAATCTTATCTAGGTTGATCTTAAAACCCCGATGACGAACAAAGAATCCTAGAAATTTCTCAGAGGTGCGTCGAAGTCGCACTTTAAGCAATTCATCTTAAGATTGTATTATCATAATTATTCAAACACAATCCTCAAATCGTACAAATTGTCTATTCTCTGTTTACTCTTGATGACCAAATCATCCACGTAGCACTCCACTTGGTTGTGAATGAAGTCTTCAAAGATCTTCATCTTAGCTCGTTGATATGTTGCCTCAGTGTTCTTCAAACCGAATGACATTATTGTGTAGCAGAAAATCCCAATCGGTGTCTTGAAAGCTGTAAGTGTTGCATCTTCTGGAGCCATGTTGATTTGGTAGTAACATGATGACACGTCCATGAAAGGGAAAATCTCATGTGTTGAAGCGATGTCGACCATTAATTTTGGTATCGATAACAGAAACTCATCATTTGGACACGCTTTATTTGAATCCCTTAAATTGACACAAATATGCATTTTTCCATTCTTCTTCTCAACCAACACAATGTTGGCTAACTATGTGGGGTATTGCTCTTTCCGTAAAAAAGTTAGCATATATTAATTTCTTTGCCTCAACAATGACTTGTTGCTTGATCCCAACTATTTCTATGCAATAGTGTAGCAATTTATATGATTATATTTTTTGCTTATCATTCCTTACTTTGCAACAAGACCAAAAACTTTATTCTAAAAAAAATAAAAACTAAAGTTTTTAACTTAATATATATTGAGATACCGCGCAAGTATACGTATCATTATCAAGTAATATAAAACTTTTTTATTAAGCCCCTAATATCAAACCCCCATGGAGTGTTCACAGTATGCGATAATTAAAGTAATATACTTTCTACTTTAAAAAGACAAATACTTAAACTATAGATTTTATCACAAGAATAAAATTTAAACTCTTTTTGAAATTTTTATTGTTGGAAAAATAAATAAAAACTTATTAAAGATAACATGAGTTTATGTAAAAGAAAAGAACTGAATACGAAGTATCTTTCTCCTTATCATGAATCAGTAATATTTATAGGAATATTGTTGTGGAAATATTCAAATTGTGTTGTGTCAAATACGAGTAATATTATTTTTTACCCTTACTAGTAATGTATAAAGAACATTGGCTAATTTAAAGTTTAAATAGTTCTGAAGACTGGTTAGGTAAAGAAAATACTAGCTCTCACTCTAGAGTTCCCTTAGTTCCCTCCACCTGGGGTCTCATATCTCGTATCAAAACCTAAAACAATAAACCATGTTTGGGGTTTTAGTCTGTCACTCTAAAGTCTTTTAAATCTACACCCTTCAAAGATTATTTCTTTATTTATTTGGACTCAATCATATTAACTACATTCTCATTCATAAAATCTTATGTGATTCTTTCCAATTATTTACTGAGATAATACCATCCCGATTCTTACATGTTCTCACAACAAATTTTGACATCTAGATCGGCAAGATCAAGAAGTAAATGAAGTGCATGGAATTAAATCTTCACAACTTCTTCCAACATTAAAGATTAATACACTCCACAACTTCCATCTAAAACATTTATTACTTATCATTTTAAGGAGAAAGATAAAGAAACCTACTCAGAATCCATGGAGAAAACAAAACCACACTTTAGTTTAAAAGTAGAAATCATTGTCAAAACAACAAGAAGTTTTGATTAAAAACCAAAAGTGGTTTCAGACAAAGTTAAAAACTTATCTCAAATCCTCCGCCAAACTTTTGAAGTTCCTTTAGAACTCTTCTCTCTTACAACACTCTTAACTCTCAAAATAAAACTAAAAACAAAAGGAAAATTAAATTTATGGTGCCTAAAATTTTCTCCAAAAGCTTTTTCAAGAACTTTTAAGAACTCTTCATGACTCTTGTAAACGTCTCAACTTCCTTCTTCTATAATTTTTCAAGAGGTACCTTTGTATCTCTTCAAAATTTGTCCTGCTTTGACATACTTACCAAGGGATGTCTCCTTTCAAAATCCTTTAATTATATTTTCATCCTTGGTAGTTATAACCATCCATTTCAGATAATAGGTGCCTCAAGTGTCCCTTCTAAATTTGTCAAAATAAATTAAGCCATCAAGTAACTTTCACTGGCGCTTAAGTGTGAAGCCTCTGGCGGTTAGGCACGAGCTTCTCTATTTCACCGGTGCTCAAGCGCTAGTTCGGGCGCTTAGGTGCCAAAATAAATTTTCACCATTTTGCATTTTTGCTTCAAATTTGATTATTTTTTTTGCTTTTATTAGCATTTTTCACCTTTTTTATTTAAATCTGAAATAAAAACACACAAAAACCTTCAATTAATGTGCAATATCTCAAAAATAGGCATAAAAGTGTGTCTAAAAATAATAAGTTTTTTAGGTGTATCACTGCTCTATCTTGAGGCACAGCATTATGGGAGCTTGTTTCAGTGGTGTCCTATCTTCGTCCATCCCAAGCTTATGAACTGCAATTTCTGCTAATAGCCCTGACATTTAATCATAGCTCTAAGAAAAGAAATCTTTAAATTCTGACAGAAATTTTATCAATTCCTTGGATTCTTCCTCGCTGAGTAGCGAACTTATAAAGGTAGGTCGGGGCTGCTCCACAGTCCCGAGGTTGAATTCCTTCAATTTATCAACAGTTGAATTAATCTCTTCTTCAAATTCTGGTGGAGCATCATCTCTAAACTGATCTTCAGAGTCATCATCCACATCGAGGAAATCCTCTTTCAATCCATTAGTAACAGCCATGCAAAATTTTAAGTCATCGATTGGTCTTTCACTATCAAATCCGAGACCCTTTTTTGAATTAAGAGCTTGACTTTTAACATTTCACAATTTCTCAAAGAGTTCTAGCTTATCCTATGGCCTTTGCTTTGGCACATATCCCTATTGAATTAACTTTTGTACTCAAGGAGAAAAGTAATGAATATGTAATTCCATTAATTAATTAGTTCTTTCAAATTTACATGATTGTCAAAGTTAGTAGAAGGGGAAGCATGATAAAACTTGATCAACTTCAAACCAACGCTACAAACTTCCTTGACCTCTAAACTGTCACCACCTTTTGAGGGTGGATCAGAGTAACGGTCATGGAATGCACTTAGTGCTTGATTTGATCATACATCGACTCGTATTATCTTTTCTCCACATTTTCCAAGTAAAACTAAAACTGAGGCTTCTTTCATTTTGTCTTCATCATTTCTTCCTCAGAGCTTTCTTCTGCATCAATGCTGATGGTTGACCTCGTCCTTTTAACAATTGTGTTGGTTCTTCTTTGTCCACCTTCCTGACCTTGACCTCAAGTGTGCGGCCTAAAATTACCGCTATCTACTTGTTTTGAAGAAATGTTATTAGATCATTCAAGCAGAGTTGAATGGCCTTGCTCTTGTGATTCTTCTGAGTCCTCCATTTCTTTTGTTAAGATTTCTCAAGAAAAGGTAGTCTTCTACGGAGGTGCATAGTAAGCGATGTCTTCGTGGATGCCCACTTCATCAACTGAAAATGGTTATAAATCCCCTTTAACATAATGTTCTTATCCAATCGTTAGAATACTTGATGCACCGGCGTAGAGATGATAGAATCATATGTTGCCCGTGAATCCATGGTCGACCAAGTAACAGTTTCTAAAATTTTTTCTAGAAATATAATAGACTAGTTTAGAAAAAATTCTAGTGAATTACACCAACTTAAGAACTATGAAAAATATGAGTTCCTATCTAATTCAGAAATACTTATAGATTTTCCAAATATAGAACTTAGGCATTTTATTTCCTTCATTTAAAATTTTTTATTAAGTATAATTTCTTACTATATTATCTCCTTAAGCTTAAGAGTTTCTCAAGTCTTATACATTAAAAAGATCAGATGTTGAACCAACTTTTGACTAGGCACTAATCCTTAAGCTTCTCCTCCCTTTTTCAACTTTTCATTTCTTTTCTTTTCTTTTTCATTGTTTCTTACTTTCTACTTTTTTTTATTAGGCAATGATTACTATATCTAGATAGGCCTTTAATGGTTTTGAATTGCACTCTTCCTTTACTAAGGTAAAGAGTTGATATTTTTCTTTTAATTGAAATTATAATAATAGCTTATGAAAATTATTTTTAAATAGAGAAATTTAAGTATAAAAAAAAAAGTCTATTCCTTCCATAATTTTTAAAAGTACAATATCTACTACTAAAGATAGTTACACAATATTTATCATTTCTACATTTAAGAACTTTTAACTTTAAATTTTTCTATGTCACTTATAAAATTTTAACTAAATTTTCTTACTCATTTTTATAAATCAAAATTTTACTTCCCTAATATAACTTCATATGTATGATCATTTTTCTTTTCAAATCAAATTAACTTGTAGCTCATTTGAGAACAAATAAAATTCAAGTTTTCAAAATATTTTTCGTTCCCCCATGACTTAAATTTTCACAAAGATTAAATAGTTTAGCAACAAATATATATATAGAAATAAAAATTGAAATAACCTGCTTACAGGAATTTTTATACCCTAATTATACAAGTACAAAACTAAAAACAAGAGTAGAATTAATTTTTGATCGAATTTATTACTTTTTTAGATATAGAGATTCATCAGACTTGAAAGTAGTGGGTACAAACATAAAAGCAAATAAAAACACTAACTTTGACTTCACAATCTCAACATAAAAAAAACAAACGAACACACTAACCAAATATAAGAAAATATAGGGTAACAAATTTCTAAATTTAATGTTTAAAATTAAAGCTAGCAAGATTTTCAACTTTCACAAGACATAGAAATAAGTTCATTCCTAACTAACTAAAACTCATTACACAACACACAACAACAATTACTACCCTAAAATTTAAAACAAAATACTAACAAAACATAAACATTACAATAACAATTAAACAAAAAGTTTAACACATCACATAGTCCAACAAGTACAAAATCTCAAATGTATCAAGTTCACACCACAAAGTACATCACATATTACAAACATAAAAAACCTTAGTCCTACTCCTCATCATCTTCATTAGTGTCACCACTATCCCAAAAAGTTGCAGGCTCCTAATCAAGATATTTCGGATATGAAAGAAATTCCAGTCGGTTACCTCTGATGAGCCTCTCTAAAGATGAGAGAAATTTCTCCTCATAACCACTATGACTTCTGACATATCCATCAATATGATCTACAAAATGCTCTAGATTTTGGACCTTATCTGCGGTAAAATTAATATTATCCATCATTCTCTGCAATAATTGATCTTGAGTATCAGTAGATTCACCTCTAGAAGTAGATGCTCTCAGGGTAGATAGTCTCGATGTAGAAGTAGTGGAGGTGGATGCAGCAGACGTCGACATTCCATAACTTCTAAATAATCCTCCTCTCCAACCAAACATAAAGTGTTAAGAATATGATTTCACATTCACACTTGTAATCAGTTTTAGAGGTAGCAAAACCTCTTCCCAGCTATCATATCTTACACCAGCTTGCTCACACAAATAAAAGATCAAGGAAGAAAATCCCAGACCATTAGTAGTAGAGGCATTGGTAAAACTGATGATAGTCTGATAAATCAAAGCTCCAATATTGATAAACTTGTGCTGCT
Source organism: Phalaenopsis aphrodite (assembly GCA_003013225.1). Lineage (NCBI taxonomy): Eukaryota > Viridiplantae > Streptophyta > Magnoliopsida > Asparagales > Orchidaceae > Phalaenopsis > Phalaenopsis aphrodite. Next base: position 1,187,472 of record NEWO01000074.1, read on the forward strand.
TAATACAACAACTCAATGTTTTTGTCTCCCTCGTAACTTCACTAAGATGATTCGTCGGTAACAGACAAGCTGAAATAAAATAGTGCCACTCTTTTGATGGTGCACTTAACTTTGAATTGGAAATCTTGAATCTCCTCTCATTTGTAATTTTCCAGAGTCCTCTTCCAATAGTCAAAACATATATAATATCTTCCAATTCAATCTCAGTAGGACTATAGTTTGAATAAAAACATAGAGTATTAGGCGGTAAATGGTAGAACATGTTGATTTCTGATCCCGAGAATATAGTTGTGTAAAAATTATAAAGTTGACTCTGCTATGCAAATATTTTATGAATAAGAAATTTAAGCGATTAATGTTGGGATTCTATGCAATTATATGTATCATTATTAAGTAATAAAGGCCATTCAATTTAAGCCCCAAATATCAATCCCACAAAGAAGATTTAAATTTGAAATAATAAATTTACTAGGAAATTCACAGAAATGGGGTAATTTGAAAGAATGTGTGATGTGTAGAAGGCTAAATGAAAGGGATGAAATGGCAGGAAGAGTCACTTTTTTATTGAATTTTTGCCTCAAATAAAGCTTAGAGTCAATTCTCCAATTGGTGCCTCCAAAAACTCTTCAAAATGTGTTCAAATTCATTGAATCTTTTAGAAATTGGGGCTGAACCGACATTGGCATAGTCAACGCCCATTTCGGCGCCATCGACACCAGTGTCGCACAATTTAATTCATCCTCTCCGTCAAACAGCTCCGTTGGCGCTGCTTTTAGCACCGTCACCGCTGAACAAATTTCAACTTCTTCGTTTTTGCTCCAAATTTCATCCATTTTGCTTCCTTTTTACTCTATGTCCTAAAATTTATTAACCTGCAAGAAAACATAAAAATGCTTTCCAATAAAGTGAAATATCACCAAAAATGAGTTTAAAATATGGGTCTAAAAATGCATATATTTTTGGTCTATCAATTAGCTCTAGTGAAAAAGGTACTAATTTGCCTCTAACCATGACTCAATCCTCTTTCGCCTCAGGGAGGTTTGCATAGAACTCTCGCACTACAGAAATCACAGCCACAGCAGGAAAAAAAATCCACCTGGATTTTTAAAACACCTCTTAGGAATAAATTTTTTATGATTGTAAAGCATCACTATATCTGTCTTGAGCTTTCGAACAAACAAACTTGCTCGAATCAATGTGGGTCTTTCCCTTACTCTTCATTCTTGGGGCCATTCTAGAAATTTCATAAAATTCCAAAATAATTTTAAAGATCAAGTTTATTCTACTAAACTTAACTCCTATAAGCTTGAACTACAATTTCTATCTAATTTCTATAAATTTTTTCAAGTTTTTCACCATGAATAGTAAATTTTGGGTACCTCCACAATAAGCTCAAAATACATGGTGAAAATCCAAAATTTTTACATTAAAGTGAAGATCTTACCGCAATACATCAAAATCTAGCAAATTTGGCTTGAATCCACCAAGAAATCTCCAAAATAAGGTTTTCTCTGAACTCAAAATCACGAATTCAAGAGGAAGAAGATGATGGTAGAAGCAAAAATGGCATTTTTTGGGGTTAATATTCACTTTTAACCTTTTCTTGAACCGTTTTCGTGAACCAACGCTTAAGCAAGGATATGTGGCGCTTAGGTGCTTGCCTCTCGGGTTGCCTCGAGCATAAGCGCGGGGTTGTGGAGCTTAGGCAACAGTGCATAATTTTTGTTATTTTTTAACTTAAGTAAAATAGTAGTAAACCACCCCTAAACGGTCTATAACACTTACATGACTATTTTCCGCTCTTTTAACATTCCTCTCTCTCAAAATTAACCAATATAAATAATATAATTTAAGGCTAAAATAAAACAAAATTTAAAAAAAAAACACTTCTATTCATTCACAAATTATTACAAACAACATTCAACACATAATTCTCATTCCAAAGAATCTTGGATGAGAAAATTTTCCTAAATACAAACACAAAACAAGCTTACACAATAAAACACATAATCACATAAACATTAAAAATGAGCCTTAACACTAATACATAAAATAACTCTTAACAAGCAAATCTTAGCTTAGAAATTAATTTCATTCTTCATTTATTGGAACAAATTTCTATCTCTCATTAGTCTCTCCTTGGGCCTTTGGAATAAAGAGTTGATAAAACTGTCGGTGGTGACGAGGTCCGATACAATATTCTTCAATTTATTTCTTCTTAAGATACATCGCCTTATCCACTTCCTTTTTATAACTAGTATGGATAAAATGCATTTTTAATTGCCGTCCAATAAGTTCTAGATGTGTATTAACTTCAATTACCTTCGCCTGAATTAATGCCACGTTAGCCTCAATTTTGATGATCTTTTCCGCAATTCCTGCAATAATAATGGTTAAGAAACCTTTATGCATCTCTTGTGCACTCTAACTATTGAATTTCTTCCTCATGGCCTCTTCTTTCTTCTTCAGTTTCATCTCCCATGAAGAAATTTCTCCAAATCTCTCATTCTCTTAGACTTTAGGGATCAAAATGATTCTAGGGTGAAATTATATCACAAAACCCTTCTATTTATATTCTTAAATCCTTCTAATAACTTATAGGCATCTACTATAACTTTTAGGTTAACCAATTGGCGATTAAAATTTCTAGAAACTGCATCTTTGCACATGGTTTTTAATGTCTGCACTTAAGCGCCACTACTCGATTTAGCACCAAGCGACTTAACATTCAAATACTCATTCTAACATTTTTAAGTCTCTTAATAAAGTCTTAAAATCATTACTAACATAAATAGTTTCAAAAATACTACCCCAAATTTTCTTAATCACACCCCAAAAACATTCAAAACAAAAGCACACTGATAACTATAGATTGCCTCCCACAGAGCGCTTGGTTTTACGTCGACAGCCCGATGTAACCAGTGCTTATTCTGGATGACACAACATCATTAAATTGTTAAATTTAAGCTGATCTCCTATAAAATAGGGTTTCAGACTATGACCATTCACTATAAATATTTTCTCAGTTTTAGGATCTTTAATATCCACAGCTCCGTGAGGATAAACATTCATAACAACAGTTTGCCCCATCCACCTGGACTTATGTTTTTCTAGAAATAATCTTAACTTTGCATTGTATAGCAAAACTTGTTGCCTAAACTTAAAATTTTTAGTAAGAATCCTTTGATCATGCCACTTCTTCATCTTTTCTTTGTAAATCTTAGCAATATCATAAGATTCATTCCTTACCTCTTCAAGTTCATTTAATTATAATAACCTTTTTCCACCATCATCCTTTAAATTATAATTGAACTCCTTAATTGCCCAATATATTTTTTGCTTAAGTTCAACTGGTAATTGACAAGCTTTCCTAAATATTAGCCTATATGGGGACATTCCTATAGGAGTTTTATATGCAGTCCTATATGCCCATAAAGCATAGTCAAGTTTGGCTGACCAATCTATTTTTGTTGGATTTATAGATTTTTTCATAATTCTTTTAATTTCACGATTGTATAATTCAGCCAAACAACTTGTCTGAGGATGATAAGCAGTAGCAATCCTATAGTTTATATGATATTTCTTTAACAATTCTCCATTATGGCATTTTTTAAATGACTTCACACATCAATTATGATAACTCTCGACATCCCAAAGCTGTAAAAAAAGTTCGTTTTCAAAAACTTTGCAACACTTAGAGTTTCACATCGAGGTAAAGCAATAACTTCTATCCATTTGAATACATAGTCCACGGTTAACAGTGTATATAAATTTTTGAAAGATGTTATAAATGGTCCCATGAAAACTAATCTTGAAATATCAAATATTTTAACTTATAGCATATAATTGATGGGCATCTCATTTTTCTAGAAATGTTGTTTACACGTTGACATCTCTCACAAGTTTTGATATAAGCATTAACCTTTCTAAGGGTATCAGGCCAATAAAATCCAGATTGTAAAATTTTGTATGTTGCTTTATCAAAAACAAAATGTCTCCCAAAATATAAATTATGACATTTTTGGATGATTTCATACGTCTCTTTTGAAGGCACACATCTTTGAATGATGCTAGTATAGTAAATTACATTGAAATTTTTATCATATGTTTATCCTAAAACAGCTTCAATAGCATAATCACTAGTATCACACATCAATTCAAAAAGTTTTCCACAATCTGGTGAAACTATAATTGATCGAAAGACTAATTTTTCCTTTAATAACTTAAAAGCTTTAAGCATTTTTCATCAAATTTGAAAATTGCATCTTTCTCTCGTAAATGTCATAAAAGCTTTGTGGTTTTTGAAAAGTTTTCAATATATCGCCTGTAGAATCTAGCATGTCCTAAAAAATTCCTAATTTCTCTTAGATTGGTTGGATAGGGTAAATTAGTGACCACTTCAATTTTAGTGGGATCTACTTCCATACCATTTTCTGATATTTGATGTCCTAATGCAATCCCTCCTACTATCATAAACTGACATTTTTCCCACATAAGGACTAAATTTGTATCTTCACAATGCTTAAGATGTTTAAATAAATGTTTAGACACGAGTCAAATGATGTCCAAACACTGAAAAAACATCCATAAAAACTTCAATCCTTTTTTCAATTAAATCACAAAAAATTGCCATCATACATCTTTGAAATGTAGTAGGGGCATTACATAAACCATAGAGCATTCTTCTAAGAGAAAATGTACTATAAGGATTGGTAAACTTTGTTTTCTCTTGATTCTCCAGAGTTATTTGTATTTCGTGATGACCAGTATATCCCTCCAAAAAATAAAAGTATTTATGCCAGCTAGTCTATCTAGCATTCGATATAGAAAGGGTAATAGAAAATGATCTTTCCTTGCGGCAAGATCTAATTTTCTTTAATCAATGCATATTTGTCATCTTGTGACTTGTCTTGTTAGTACTAACTCATTATGTTCATTTACAGTCACAGTTACTCCTCCTTTCTTAGGAACGCAATGAATTGGACTAACCCATCCACCTAAAATAGGGTAAATAATTCCAGCATCTAACCACTTTAAAATCTCTTTCTTAACAAAGTTTTTCATAATAGGATTCAATCCCTTTAAGGATTAGCCTTGGGTTTTTAGTTCTTTTCCCTATGAATTCTATGCTTACAAATTCAAGGACTGATTACTTTAATATCACCTATTGTCCCAGAATTTCTTAAATTTTATCAAAATTTTCATCAATATCTCTTCTTCTTCAATTGTTAATTTTGAGGAAATTATAACTGGTAAAGTAGAGGAATCACCTAAAAAGCCATATTTCAAATGTTCAGGAAGTAAGTTCAACTCAAGTTCAGGAGGTTTTTTTTTTATCGAAGAAATGATTTATCTTTTTCTATGGTGTCCAAAATTTTGAAACTTTCTCGAATATAGTTTGAATCTTCCTTATAAATATTTGCACATTAACCTAATTCCTCTTCTTACTCATGTTCCAAATCTTTTACTTTAAATTTCTTTTCATAATTAGTTTTCAAATGACATTCACTCAGATATCTTACAACATCCATTCTGTAATATTCATCATCTCTACAGTTTGCATCCCCAGTAGTGGCATCGATAATAGATCTAAGAGACCCAACTAATCCATTATAAAAGGTTTCAATTATTAAACAATCTGGTATAGCTTGCTGTGGACATTTTCTTAAGAGTTATTTAAATCGTTCCCATGCTTTACAAATAAATTTTCCCTCAAACTGATTAAAAGATGTAGTATCATGTCTAAGCTTCACAGTTTTTTATGGTGGAAAATATTTAGAAAAGAATTTTTGTGCTAATATACCCTAAGTTCTCATAGATCTAGGTGCTAACGAATGCAACAACATCTTAGCTTTATATCTCAATGAGAAAAGAAATAATCTACATCTTATGACATCACCTGATACACCATCGTATTTAAATGTAGCACACAATTCTAAAAAATTGGTAAGATGTAAATTTGGATCCTCAGTTGGTGATCCCCTAAACTGATTATTTGATACGATTTAGATAATAGCAGGTTTAAGCTCAGATGAATTAGCCACTACACTAGGTTTTTTAATAATACAATAAAGTTCATTTATCGTAGGGTTGGTATAATCTCTTAATGGTCTAAATTCTTGATGAATTTTAGCATTTCGATTATTTTGATCGACCATTTCTGTAATTTTTTTAGATTTTTCAAAAAAAAAAATTTATTTTTTTATTTCTCTGATTTTCTTAGCTGTTCTTTCTAATTCAGAATCATAGGGCACAAGTCCTTCAAACCTCTGAACTATGCATATACTAGCAATAAAATAAAATAAAATAAAACACACAAAAATACTATATGAATAAAATATTATAAAAAGATATTCCTACAACAACTCTTAAAGTTTAAATAAGACTTTCTAAAATAGAAATTTACTTTCAATCAATCTCGACAACGAAGCCAAAAACTTGATCCCGCATGTTTATGTGCTACAGTATAACAACGTTCTTTGAATATATTTTTCACTTATCCCACATGTTTATGTGCGAGTATATGTATCGTTATCAAGCAATATAGTATTTTTTTATTAAGTCCCGAATATCGAACCCACAGGTATTGTTCACAGTATGCAATAATTAAAGTAACAAACTTTCTACTTTAAAAAGACATACTTGAAATATGGTTTTTATCGCATGAATAAAATTTAAACTCTTTTTGGTATTTATAATGTTTGAAAATGAAATAAAAACTTATTAAAGATAATTTGAGTTTATCTAAAAGAAAAATATTGAATATGAAATATCTTTCTCTTTAGCATGAATCAGTATTAAGTATAAGAATACTATTGTGGAAGTATTCAAATTTTGTGGTCCCAAATAAGAGCAATATTATTTTTTACCATTACTATAGATGCTATAAAGAACATTGGCTAATTTAAAGTTTTAATAATTTTGAATACTGGTTAGGCAGGGAAGATACTAGCTCTCACTCTAGAGTTCCATCGGTTCCCTCAACCTGTGGGCTAACATCTCGTATGAAAACCTAAAATAATAGCTTGTCACTTTAAAGTCCTCTAACTCTACACCCTTCAAAGATTATTTCTCTATTTATTTCCACTCAATTGTATGGACTACATTCTCATTCATGCAATCTCATGTGATTCATTTCAATTGTTGACTGAGATAATACCATCCCGGTCCTTACATGTTCTAACAAAAAATTTTAACATATAGATCAGTCAAATCAAGAAGTAAATGAAGTGCATGGAATTAAATCATCACAACTTCTTCCAACATTTAAGATTAATACTCTCGACAACTTCCATCCAACACTTTAATTACTTATCATTTTAAGGAGAAAGATAAATAAAACTACTAAAAATCCAGGGATAAAATAAAACCACACTTTAGTTTGAAAGTAGAAATCATTGCCAAACCAACAAGAAGTCTTGATTAAAAATTAAAATTTGTTTCAAACAAATATAAAAGCTTTTCTCAAATCCTCCACAAAACTCTTGAAGTTCATTTGAATCTTGCCTCTCTTACAACACTCTTAACTCTCAAAATAAAACTAAAAATAAAAGAAAAAAATCTTTCGTGCCTGAAATTTTCTCCAAAAGCTTCTTGAAGAACATTTTAGAACTCTTCAAGACTCTTCCAAAAGTTTCAACTTCCTTCTTTTATAACTTTTCAAGAGGTGCCTTGATATCTATTTAAAATGTGATCTGATTTGATGTATTTACCAAGGTATGCCTCTTTCACAAGTCCTTTAATTATATTTTCATCCTTAGTAGTTAAAGACACCAATTTTAACCAATAAATGCCTCAAATGTCCATTTAAAATTTGTTAAAATTAACTAACCTATCAAGTAACTATCACTGACGCATAAGTGTGGGGCCTCTCACACATGGGCCCTGCCATCCTTATTTCACTGGCTTGTAAGCGCCAGTTCTGGTGCTTAGGCGCCAAATAGTTTTGCACCATTTTTTGTATTTTTGCTCCAAATTTGATCCCTTTTCAATCTTCATATCATTTTTTCACCCTCTTACTTATACCTGAAAGAAAAACACACAAATACCTTCCATTAAAGGGCAATACCTCAATAATAGGTATCAAAATATGTCTAAAAATACTATGTATTTTAGGTGTGTCACTGCTCTATCTCGAGGCACTTCCTTCTAGGAGCTTGTTTCAGTGGGGTCATATCTTTGTCCACCCGAGCTTATGAACTGTAACTTCTGCTAATAACCCTTGCATTTCATAATAGCTCAAGGAAACGCAATCTTTAAAGTCTAACAATAATTTTAACAAGTTTGCAATTTCTTCATCGTTGAGTAGTAAACTTATAAAAGTAAGGGCAGGGCTGATCCCCAGTCCCGAGGTTGACTTCTTTCAATTCATCAACAAATAAATTAATCTCTTCTTCAAATTCTTGTGGAACATCATCTATTGACTGATCTTTAGAGTCATCTTCCACATCGAGACAATCCTCTTCCAATCTGCTAGTAACAACCATGCAAAATTCTGAGTCATCGATTAGTCCTTTAGAACCAAATTTCAGACCCTCTTTTGAATTAGGATCTCAACTTTTAAAATTCCACAATCTCTCAAAGAGTTGTAGCTTAGCACTTTCTTTGGCACATATCCATATTAAATTAACTTTTGTACAGAAGGAGAAAAGTAACCAAAGGATAATTCCATTAATTCATTAGAATCCCCTTTCAAATTTACATGATTTTCAGAGCTAGTAGAAAGGGAAGCACGGTAAAACTTGATCAACTTCAAACAAATGCCATAGAGTTCATTGACCTCTAAACTCTTGACCTTTTGAGGGTGTATCGGAGTAAGGGCCATGGCATGCACGTAGTGGTTGATCTGATCATACATCAACTCGTATTAACTTTTCTCCACGTCTATCAAAAAAATCTCAAACTGAGGATTCTTTTATTTTGTCATCATCATTTATTCCTTCGAGCTTTCAACTACATTAATGTTGATGGTTAAACTCATTCGTTTAATAATCGTGTTGGTTCTTCCTTATCCATGTCCCCGGCCTCGATCTCGGGTGTCCGGGCTAAAAGAACCTCTATCAGCTCATTGTGAAGAAATCGTATTAGATCATTGAGGTAGAGCTGAATAACCTTGCTCTTGTGATTTTTTTGAGTCTTCCATTTCATATGTTAGGATTTCTTAAGAAAAGATAGTCTTCTTTGGAAGTGCGTAGTAAGCGACATCTTTGTGGATGCCAACTTCATGAACTGAAAATGATTGTACATCCCCTTTCACCCAATGTTCTTTTCTTTTTTTAGAATACTTGATGCACTAATATAGATATAATGGAACCATGCTATGCTTGTGAATCCGTGGTCGACCAAGTAAGGCATTGAAAGAGGTATATATGTCGATAATATGAAATTTTGTGGTTGTTACTAGCTATCTAACTTTCATTAACAATGAAATCAATCCAAGGGTTCTTTCTCCCTTTGGGTTAAATCTTCTTAACATCATTTTGTTGGTTGTAACCCCCTGAGCTTCATAATCCAATTATGTCAATGTCTGTAAGCTCATTAAGTTGAGTGACACTCCAGGATCTACAAAAACTCTAGACAACACAAATTCATACAAAGAGTTAATAGGACTAATTTAAATAGTGTGGGATGAATTTTGTGACATTTATAATTTTTCTTTTAACTTTTCTACTTTTCTTTAAATTTTAAAGTTTAATTACATAAAATAATATTTTTAATTATTTAAAACCAACTTATATTTTTCTTAGGACCTTCGGGTCATAGTGAACCTACCAAAGCAAGTTTTTTTATTTTTTTATTTATACTTTAAATTTTATAATTTTTAATTAAATAGAGGTGATTTATTTTTAAAATTCGGGCTTCCACATTTAGATGTTTTCTACGACTTTGAAAAAATCAGAGAACGCACCTAAGGACAAGAAGTTTAAAACCCAAAAATCTCAAATCATGGTGATTAGTATTTAACGACTTATGATTTAACTATTTTTTTGACTATTTAATTAGTTAAAAAAATAAAAAAATCAAATCATTTTTAATTTTTATTCCACATTATTCTCCTTTGTTCACCGAGCAATAGGGTATTTTTCTTTTATTTTTATGAATTTTTTATGCAATGATATAAATTTTCTATGGTTTTTGCAATTAAATAAATAAAAAAAAACTCTATTTTTCTACTTAATTCAGTCTGCTGCCATTGAATCCTCATATGTATTGAAGCCTCACATGGAGCTCTCTGTTTATCTATGCTCTCCACCTCAGTTGCCACATGACCTGCCTTTATCGGTTTGTTTGTTCATCCGACGCAATTTGATCCATATGTCTGATACACGAATGATGAGTTGGCTCCTACTCATCATCCCCATGGCCCTAAACTGAGAACCACTCATTTTCTAAGTACAATTTCTCCCTTTATTCACAACCAAATTACATGTGGTTTGTTTTTAGAGCTTTATTCACTTAAGATGAACCTATCCATATGGTTAATCAATTATTAAATATAAGTTTGCTTCTCAATTGACCAAACAGAGCTCGGTTTGGGGGAAAATTGTCCATACCTTGGTCCAAGTGGGAATTAGCTAGCTCTGGAGAGTCTACTTTTGTGTTTCAAGTATTGGGGACCTCTCAGGCTTGGAATTTTTTGGTGGTCGAGGTGGTGGATGACCAGGTTCATGTCACTTCCAAGCTCAAGTGAGCCAAGGGTGTTGTGAGGTCAAGTCAATTTCCTTTAATGGTGTCCATATGGTGAAAATCCAAGATAAATGATGTTTAGGTAAATTGGCTAGACTTGGGTTTAACTGCTTGGTCAAGTGGCTAGGTTCATGCCCATGGTGGTTCAGGCTAATTCTAAAACCCTCAAATAGGATTGAGTGAAGTCAAAAGGCTGGTTTGTGGGTTGGGCAAGAATTTTAATGTTGCATGATAGAGGTAAGTCTAAGTAAAGGCAGGAGAGTGATACACCAAAAATATATGCATTTTAGACTCATATTTTATACTCATTTTTTGTGATATTGCACTTTAATGGAAGGTATTTTCTATGTTTTATTGCATGTTGTTGATTTTGAGGAATTGGAGCAAAAGGAAGCAAAAAAGATTGAATTTAGAGCAAAAATGGAGAAGCTAAGAATTTGTTCAGCTCCAACGGCGCCAGACTGGGCGCCGATGGCGCCATTTGGCAAAGAAAAGGAAATTAAATACATGGCCTATGGTGCTGATGATGCCAGTGTTGGTGCAGAGCATATTTCTAGAAGATTCAACAAATTTAGATGCTTTTTGAAGAGTTTTTGGAGAAGTGACCTATTGGATAACTCACCTAGGCTCTATTTATGGCCAAAATTTGATCAGAAACCCTCCGCCCCACTCTCAACATTTCAACTTTTTCAACTCATTTCAATTTTCCTCTTCACACACCCACATTCCATGCAATTTGACACCGTTAGTGAGTTAATGTTTTTACAGTTTTGAGTTTTTGTGGTAAGTGTGAATTCTTCTCTAAGAAGTGTTGAAGAGGAAGAGAAGTGAGATATTTCTTCTTCCTACTTTTTCTAAGAGAGACTACAAAGGACTTCCTTTGAGAAAGATTTTCAGATAAGTGTTATTTGTTTATTATTTTTGTATGAATTCTCTTTTATATATGAAATTTGCGTTTTTTTATATCTTTCTCATGAAGTCTGAGTAGATTCCTTTATCTTTCTCCCTACTCTGAGATATGGTGAAGTAAAGAGATAATGTGGATGTGCCAATGTTAAAATTTGAAATAAATTGTAATGGTTTTTTATCTTTGCTCTTAATTTATTTTTGGATCTGGCCAAGTGAATTATTAAAATATGTTGTGAAATTTATGATCCGGAAATGGAGTCCGAGTTCTACAAAAGAGTGAGAATCACATTTAAGTCCATGAAGAAGAATTTTATTCATGGAATTAAGTGCAAATAAATAGGGAAATATACATAGTTGGGTGTAGAATTGGAGATTTCTAGGATGACAGACTAAAAATCCCTAATTTGATCTTAGTGTTTAAAAACTAAAGCTAGAGTTAGCCTTCAAGGGAAGGGAAGTGGGAGCTATGGAGTGGGAGCCAGTATCCTCCCATCCTAGCCACGAATTTAGAGACTAAATCGAAGATTAGCCAATGATTTTCTACAACATGGAATCAAGGTAGAGAATTAAAATTGCTTCTATTTGGCACAATAAAAATTTAAACATTTTATCTCATTTGATTTCACTAAAAACTCATTGTAGTGGGAAAGTTGTTTTTCACATATTAGAAAACTTCATCACATAAACATTGTTTAGTAGTTATTAATTAAAAAACCTGCTTTTAAATTCTACTAGTAATAAATAATTTAACATTGATAATATCTTAAACTTTTTGAAATAAGTGACAGTAATTTTGTTTGATTTTCGTAAAGTTTCTAGTTAATTTATCATTTCAAATTTAAACCTTTCTCGTGAGATCGATATTTGGGACTTAAATAGAAAGTCTTATATTATCTGATAATAATACGTATATTTGTGTAGAATCCCAATTTTAGGTGCTTAACATTATTATTTGTAAAATACCACATCAAGTTTTTTATGTCATTACAAAGAGGAGTCAACTTTGTAAAATTTTGCACAACTATATTTTCTCAAATCAAGTTTTTAGCGCTATTGCCGAGGAAGGTAACGGTAAATTATGAAATTTAGAGATAAAAATATATAAAATATAAAATATCAAAAAAATTATAAAATAAAAAAAAATCCAAATATTTATAACTTTATATTTAAGAGTATTTTTAAGGAATTTTTCTTTACCTTTTATATTTATTTATGCAAAATATTAAATTTGAAGGTTTTGTACCTTATTGTTCAGAATTAGAACGTACTATTAGAAAAATTCAAGAACAATAAGAAGAAATTAAAAGTTTGAAAAAAATGGTGATAACTTAGATAATCAAATAAATGAAAATCGACAAAGACCTTTAAAAGATTTTTCTAATCCAACAACAGTGAACCTCACTTAACTATTCAAAATCCTGATTTTGTTGTTAATTCATTTAAGCTTCAACCTACTATTATCCAAATGGTACAAAATAATCAGTTTGGAGGAAGAGCTATTGAAGATCCTAACTTACATCTTACTAGTTTTCTTGAGATTTATGTTACTTTTAAATATGACGGAGTGTCTAATGATGTTCTTAGGCTTAGACATTTTCCTTTTTCATGAAGGGATCAAAGCTTGGTTAAACTCAATAGCATCTAGATCTTTCAGAACTTGGGGAGAACTATCACAAAATATCTTAGCTAATTATTTTCCACCCTAAAAAATTGCTAATCTTAGAAATGATATTACATCTTTTTATCACTAAGAAGGGGAATCGATATATGAAGCCTTGGAAATATTTAAGGATCTCCTTAGAAAATATCTACACCAAACTTTATCTGATTGTTTAATAATTCAAACTTCTTACAATGGATTAGTATGATCAATTAGATCTATTATAGATGTTGTTGTAGGTGTATCTTTAATGTCAAAACCTTTTAATGATACAAACTCTTTAATAGAAGAAATCGAGACTAATAATTTCCAATGGCCCTCTGAATGGGTAAATCCTAAGATAGTAGCTAGTATTCATGAATTTGATGCAATGTCAATTTTAGCATCTCAAATTATTGCTATATTGAAATAGATTGATCAAAATATAGGGAACTATTATCAAATACCATCAGTATTAAAGGAAAATTCACTAGGCCAGATAATTGAAACTCAATCATCTTATGAAACATTGAATATTATTAATAATCAAAATAACATTCCTTATTCTAACTATTAAAATCCTAGATGGAAAACTCACCCTAATTTTAGTTGGAGTAATTATAACAATTCAATGAACCCCTTAGAAAATTTAAATAATTAAGGGAATCCTAATTATCGACCTTATTACCCTCCTGGATTTAACTCTAACCCAACCCACAAGTTAAGGAAAAGAAGTTAACAATGGAAGAGGTGATGTTGAATATGGGAAATCAAATACAAAATCAAGGGGCTGCTATTAGAAATATTGAAAATCAATTAGGACATATTGCTGCTGCACTTAGTAACAGACCATTAGGAAAACTTCCGAGTATGGTAGAAGTTTATCCTAAAGATCAAAATAAAGAACTAATTAAAGAAATTAAATTATGAAGTGGAAAAAAAGTTGAAACAAGAATTCAAAGAGAAACAGAAGTTGATGAGGAGAAGGAAGAGATGGAAAATAACCATAATAAGAATGAAAAAAAAAAGTTTCTTTAGAAAAACTATTTCCTTTGTTTCCTCAACGACTAAAATAGAAGAATAAAGATAAACAATTTACAAAAAAAATTAAATTCCTTAAAAAGTTAATGATAAACATCCCTTTCATTGAGGCTTTACAAAAAATGCCAAGTTATGCAAAATTTATAAAAGATATACTAAACAAGAAAAGAAGGTTTGCAGATCATGAGACTATTGCACTTAGTGAAGAGTGTAGCGCTATTATCCAGAAAAAGCTTCCTGAAAATTTAAAAGATTTTGGTAGTTTTACTATTCCTTGTGAAATTAGTGAAAAGTTTTATGGAAAAGCCTTATATGATTTAAAAGCAAGTATCAATCTTATGCCTCTATCAATTTTTAAACATTTAAATTTAGGAGAGATTCCCTTACTACTGTAACTCTTGAGTTAGCTGATTGATCAATCATTTATCCTGAAGGAGTTATAGAAGATATATTAGTAAAAATGGATAAATTTATTTTCCCTGTAGACTTTATATTATTAGATATGGATGAAGATATAGAAATTCATATTATTTTGGGGAGACCATTTCTTGCAACAGGTAGAGTTGTGATAGATGTGCTAAAAGGAGCATTAATAATGAGAGTTAATGATCAAGAAATAAAATTTAATATTGCAAAAGCTACAAAATATCCTGCAATAAAAAAAGATGATGAGTGTTTTAAGATGGAAGCCACTGATTTTCTAAGTAATGAGAAATTTAAGAAAGATTTTAAAAAGAAATTAAAGCAAGATGAATTTAGTAAAAGTAAGGATTAATTAAAAGAAGAAAACTTAGATTATATTCTTGACAAATTCGAAACTTTAGATTTATTTTAAAATGATAATAAAAATCTTATTCCTTCAAGTATTAAACCACCTGAACTTGAACTGAAAGTATTACCTGCTCATTTACAATATGTATTTTTAGGAGATTCATTTACATTTTATGTTATTATATCTTCTGAGTTAATTGAAATTCAAGAGAAAAAATTAAAAGAAATCTTAAAAAGTCATAAAAAGGCTTTTAGATGGACTTTAGCAGATATTAAAGGAATTAGTCCTTAAATATGTATGCACGTGAATTTTATTAGATGAACAATATGAACCTAAAGCTGATCCTCAGAGGAGATTAAAACTAATAATGAAAGATGTTTTTAAAAAAGAAATTTTAAAATGGTTACATGCTGGAATTATATATCCTATTTTAGACAATGCTTCGGCAAGCCCAATTCACTATGTTGTAAAAAAAGGAGGAGTGACCCTTGAAGTAAATGAGAAAAATGAATTAATTGCTATAAGGCAAGTTACTAGTTGGAAAATTTGTATAGATTATAGAAACTTAAACTTGGTCAACAGGAGAGATCACTTTCCTTTAGATTTCTAGATCAAATGTTGGATAGATTGGCTGGAAATAAATATTACTATTTTTTAGATGGATATATTAGTTATGATCAAATTCCAATTGCTCTCGAATGACTTTTGGACGATGCAATGCACCTACAACATTTCAAAGATGTAGGATGTTAATATTTCGTAGTTTGATTGAGCATGGAATGGAAGTATTTATGGATGATTTCTCTGTGTTCAGAACTTCATTTGAATTATTCTTAAATAATTTAGAAAACGTTATACAATTATGTGAAAAATTCAACCTAGTACTAAATTGGGAAAAATGTCAATTTATGGTTGCAGGAGGAATTGTACTTGGAATAAAATTTTTAAAAAATGGCATGGAAGTAGATTTTGCAAAAAATTCAAGTTATTAAAAAATTACCACCACTGATTATGGTCAAAGAGGGAAGAAGTTTTCTGGGACATGTTGGTTTCTACACACGTTACATAAAGAATTTTTCAAAATTAACTAAATCATTATGCGAAATTTTAGAAAAAGATACAAAATTTTATTTTAATGAAGAATGCATAAAAGCAATTGAGTTATTAAAAGATAAATTAATCACTGCACTTAAAATAGTACCACCTGATTGGGAAAAACCATTTGAAATAAGTGCGATGCGAGTGATTTGTTATTGGAGTTATGTAAGGACAAAGGCACAAAAGGTTTTTAAAGTAATATATTATGTTAGTAAAACTCTGAATGATGCTCAAATTAACTACACCACAACTGAAAGAGAGTTATTAGCTATTATCTATGCATTTGATAAATTTAGACCTTAATTGGAACTAAATGTATAGTGCATATAGATCATTCTGCTATTAAATATTTAATAAAAAAGATAGTTGCTAAACTAAGTTTAATTAGATAGATACTTCTACTGCAAGAGTTTGATCTTTCTGTAGTTGATAGAAACAAAAATGATAACCAAATAGCTTATCATTTTTCTAGACTAGAAAAAGAAATATTAACTAATTTTTCAAATGAAATTTTAGATAATTTCCCTGATGAACAATTATATAGTATTGATGAAATAGATATATCATGGCGTGTTGATATAGTAAATTATTTTGTAAGTGATATTATACCACCAGATATTAAAAATCAACAATTGAAAAAATTATATATGATTCAAAATTCTATTTTTAGGATGACCCATATTTTTATAAACAATGTGAAGATCTATTTATTAGAAGGTGTGTGTCTTATGAAGAAACTCAACAAATAATTGAGAAATGTAATGATTATGAATTTGGAGGACATTTTGGAACAAATAGAACTGCTTATAAAATTTTACAAGTTGGATTTTATTGGCCTAATCTTTTTTAGAGATGTTAATGAATATATTAAAATATGCGATCAATGTCATCGAGTAGGAAATATTTCTAGAAGAAACAAAATGCTTCTAAATTGCATAATGGAAGTTGAAATTTTTGATGTGTGAGGATTAGATTTTATGTGATTATTTATGCCTTCATTTGAAAACTTTTATATATTACTTTTTATTGATTATATGTCTAAATTGATTGAAGTTATTGTTGTACCTAAATGTGATGCTCGGATTGTTTCAAATTTTTTAAATAAAAATATTTTTACAAGAAATTGAATGCCCGGAGTAATTATTACTGGTGGAGGATCCCATTTTAGAAGTAAGAGAATCGAGAAATCGATAAGGAAATATGATATTATGCATAGATTCTATACTTCTTATCATCCTCAGACTAGCAGTCTAGCACAAACATCGAATTGTGAAATTAAAAAAATATTAGAAAAAGCTATAAATCCCTATTAATTGAATTAGTCTGCTAGATTGGAAACTATATTATGGGCATACAGAACTGCTTGTAAGACTCGTATTGGAATGTCCCCATACAGACTTATTTTTGGAAAATCATGGCACTTACCAGTAGAATTCGTGCATAAAAAATTTTTTGGGCTATTATGGAATTTAATTTTAATCTAAAAAATACTGGTGAGAAAAGATTACTGCAACTCAACGAACTTGAGGAGATTTGAAATGAAGCATATGATAATGCAAAAATCTATAAGGAGAAAATGAAAATATGGCATGATCGGAAGATTATTAATAAGAAGTTTGAAACTAGATAAGAAAGTATATTATATAATACGAGATTGAGTTTATTTCCAGGAAAATTGAAATCTAGATGGTTAGGACCATTTAAAGTGATTAAATTCTATCATTATGGAACTGTTGTTATTAAGGATCCTAAAACTGGAAAGATATTTAAAGTTAAGCGGCATCAATTGAAATATTATTATGAAGTACAAATACCACAATTTAAAGAAGTTTTAATGTTAAGTCAACCCAACTAAACCAATGCTATGTCGGGCTGACAACGTTAAACCAAGCGCTCTGTGGGAGATAACCCATATATAAATCTATAAATATCTATATATTACTATTTTTTTAATAAGAGTGTTTTTATATTAGGAAATAATAGTATTTTTGAAGTCCTACATAATTTTATATATCATAAATTAAGACAAATATTTTTATTGGAGGAAAATTTGGAATCAAATTGAATAAAAAAATTTTAGATGTTAATTTAGCTTCTGGCACCGTCGGCGCTAAAATGGTGCTGATGGTGCCCAACTAAAGGACCATGGTGCTAACAACGCCATTGAAAGCACCAAAAACATCTTGAGTATTTTTCACATGCTAAACAGTTATGGCGGAAGTTGGCCGGATTTCGCTCCATAATAACTGCCAAGAGGTGTTTTAAAGTCCTAAAAACAGACATGGACGTCCAGAAACTTCCTAATTATGAATTCCATCGCTTCCAACTCTAGAAATACTTCAACGTATGGAGTTTTTATAGAAGAAAGTTTATCAGTTTTGATGTGCAGAGATTATATGACAAAGTCATCACGAAGAAGAGGCTTTGTCAATCATGGAGTGAGTAATCCAAGTTCATAGATCATTAAAATCATTGTACAAAGGCGTTGGGAAGTTTTGTGTTACACTACCGCAGTAGTTGTAGTACCAATAGTAAAGGAGTTTTATGCCAACCCACATGGAATTACCCAAGGAGTTGTCTTCTTTCGAGGTAAGGCTATATCATTTACTGCAGCTCAAATTAATGATTTGTATATGATTTAAAATTTTTAAATCTGTCATTATACAAAATTTATACCAGCGAAAGGTATGATGCAAGAAGTATATAATTTTCTGATGGATGAACATGATAATTAGGAAATCAGAAATAAGGGATACATTAGTTTCTCTACGTCACTGCTTAGCCCAATTTCAAAATAATGAAATTTCTTCATATCTGCAAAACTACTACTTACCATGAAGATTAATAATTTTACAAAAGAAAGTTCCATTCTAAACTATTGCATTCAAATGGGAAAACCCTTTAAAGTAGCGTCAATTATTTTTAAATCAATTATGGGTATTATCATGAATGGGCCAATATATGGACTTAGGAATCCTTCTGCAATTTTCCTACTTTGCAGTCAATCTCAAGATCCATATGAAAGTTAGGAAAAAGTTTTACTACATTGGGAGCCCATGATTCTTATTTATGAAATTTATATAGAGAATGAAAATGAAGCATTAGATCGTATTTTTGATCATTCATCACATGCTTCAACACCATTGATGCCACCAGTAGTTGAAAGTTCAATATCTTTAGTGAAGAGAATGAAGAAAATTGAAAAAGAACTACAAAGTATTATGAATGCAAGAGGAAATCTTAACTACATTTTTAATCACCTAGATGAGAGAATGGAGGAGAACTTTTGTTATAAAGGAACAGTTGAAGCATAATTGGTACAGATGCTTAAGAAAAATGGATGGATTGATGAAAATTCCACTGATTAGTTCCCGTACCGGTCCCTTCTACAATTTATTTGTCCATTACCATTCTATGGGAGATATTAGAGGAGGAGAAAGAATTGTAGAAGAGGTAGATTAAATCAAGAAGTTGGACTCTCCACTATTTTAAAATACTTATGCCTTAATTTAATTGTGTGGATTTGAAGTACTTTACTTTGCTTTAGAACTTTCATTATGTCTATAATTTTGTGTCAGCATTCTAGTGTTGTCGCTTGATTTTGATGTTGAATTATAATTTAGTTTACATTGAAGATGTGGAAATGTGATTCGAAAAATATATTTGTAAAAAGTGTATTTTTATATATAAAAGTAAGTTTGGTGTTGTTTGTGAAAATGTTTGTTTGTGAATTATTTTTAGATTAAAATTTGTGCTCAAAAAGAATAAATAAACTTTGGAGTAAATTGAGAGAAAATGAAAATTTGAAAAAATTAGGTAAGTGAACTTTTTGCGACTGGCACTGACAGCTTCCTTGACCCAAATCGACCCTAACACCTTTAAAATTCACGAATTGCACAGCGAAACACCATTTTTACCCCTTGAGTCACCTTCGACCACTGTTTTTTGCACGTAGGGCTTGCTATTGCTCGAATTTAAGGCTATTTTAAGGCAAACAAAGTTTGGATTTTATCTTCTCAAGGTAAGAGATACACTTTGAACTCAAAATTTTTTTATTTTCACCAAGGATTTATCTTACATTGCCAAGATTCGAAATTTTGAGATTTTTTTGGAAGATTTTGAGAAAATCCGTCGGTGAAGAACTCTTACTTAGTAGATTTAAGTTTATAACATTTCACATTGTGATTTTTGGAATTTTTGTAAATTTATAAGGATTTTATCAATTTTATATAGATTTACCATTGCACCTAGTATGAGCAAAGGAATGAGAAAAGTAGATTTTGATGATGAAAAGTTTGTCAATTACAAGGTGATCATTTGCTTCAATAGTCTATGTATAACTAAAAAAGTGATTCTGGACCGAGGATTTAAAAATTTGCGAGGAGAAGTCGAGAGATTAATCAGTGCTCGGCAGTGGGAGAATTTATGCTACTTTATTTCCGAGGCGATTAATGGTGTAGTGATGGAGTTCTACACAAATTTCAATGAGACTTCTGAAGACTTTGTGCTTGTTCATGGGAAAATGGTGTAGTTTACTCCAAGGAAGATTAATGAGTTTTATAAGTTGGAAGATGTGTATAGCTGCCAGTACAAATCATTTTCTAATACGAATGTGGTGTTGGATGAGGTTATTTCTTTTCTTATTGATGGAAGAGGAACTTGGAAGATGAAGAATGGAGTTAAGGTAAACTTTCCTCTTTCTATGTTAAATGTGGTATCTAAGGCCTGACACAATTTTATTTTTGGAAGAATGATACCAACAAATCATCATAGTGAGATTACAAGAAATAGTTCCCTCTTTAAATTCTGTATCCAGCAGATGAAAAGAATTGATGTGGGCTCTATTATTTATAGGAACACTAGATCTATTGCTTTTGGAGAGACTATTAAAGGTTTATCACAACTTGCTCTGATCTTCACACTTTGTGAATATGCAGGAATTGCTTATAGACCAGAGGAGGAGAGCATTGAACCTCTAAAACCTATTTGGCCTGCAAATATAAAGACTTATGAATCTCATGTTGGATGGAGATCTGGAAGTAGTACCAGGGATATTCCTTCTATTTTGGTACTTTTAGTACCCCTACTACCCATGAACTTATGGAGCAAATGATGATCTAACAGGGAGATATTTTGAGAATGAATCATAGATTGGAAAATATGGAGGGTAGAATTGCTAAATTTGATGATTTAATAAGACAAAAGTTTGAATACAATGCTACTTATGATGATGCAATTGTCAAATTCATGAAGGGTGATCACTCAGTTAAGTTTCCTACTCACCGTGTTTTTACTCCATATCAACCACAGAATTTGGATGTGGAAGAAGAAGAAGAAGAAGAAGAAGAAGAAGATGATGATGATGATGATTAGTGATGCTTTAGTTAGAGTTTTGTTTAGTTTACGTTTAATTGTACTTTATTTGATAGACTATTTGGTTGTAGACTATGGTACTTTATTTTGTTGTATGTTGTGTTGTGAACTGTGGATTTTTGTTTTTAATACTGTTATTAGTTTTTAGTACTTTGTTCGAAGTATTTGTAGTAAACTCTTTCTCAGAAAATTTTTTATATATGTATTATGTTCTATTTAATGTTTTAAGTCTTGTAGCTTTTCATTATAACACCTGTAATATTTCAGAGTTAAGTTTCAAATCAGAACATTCAATAGGTGTCTTTTCTTTATATATTGAATGTTTTCTTCAACCCTTAATTTTTAAGTTCTTCATTTAAAATCATTTCAAAATTTAAGTTTGGGGGGAAGAGAATTTTTTTTAAAAAAAAGGGACTTAATTTTATTTGTCCTCAATTAGTTATATTTTCAAAATATTTCAGAAATTTTTAACATGACCTTTGGTATTAGAGGGTAACTTTAGATAATTATATTTATGTTTCTAAATATGTAGTAAACTTAAGTAAAATTTCTAAATAATAAAGGTTAATTTTAGAGATTAAGATTATTTTGTATAAAAGAATAAGACTATGTTTTTATATTTCTACTAAAAGGAATTTATATTTTTTAAGTGTAAAAATCTTAGAGATTCATTTAAGAAGGAAGAATTAAGACTTTATGAAAAATCTTTAAAGCTAATATAAATTTATAAAGTGAAGAAACGTGAAAAGTTTTTAACTTTAAGAAGGGGATACTGAAGTTCAAAATCATTAAAGGCTATCAAGATATACTAATCCTGACATTAAAAGAAAAAGAAAAGAAAAGAAAAGAAAAGAAAAAGGAATGAAAATGATGCTGAAAAGAGAAAAAAAGAAAATAAAAGAAAAGGAAAGAAAAAAAGATGTGAGGAGAAGCTTGACGAGATGCCTAATTAAAAATTGGCTTCACTTTAATCAACTTAAAAAAGAAGGCTTGGCTACATTTTCTAAACTTATATTTCAGTATTAACATATTTAGTAGTAAAATTTCATGAAGTTCTTTTTTATATGGATACTCTAAGTAGCTTTAATATGAATAATTTGTGATTTTCCTTAAAAAGAATAGAGAATAAAAAATCTTAGACTTGACTAC
Organism: Phalaenopsis aphrodite; assembly: GCA_003013225.1. Classification (NCBI taxonomy): domain Eukaryota; kingdom Viridiplantae; phylum Streptophyta; class Magnoliopsida; order Asparagales; family Orchidaceae; genus Phalaenopsis; species Phalaenopsis aphrodite. The sequence goes on from NEWO01000074.1 coordinate 1,210,139, forward strand.
TAAATATTTTTATACCTTTAGTATTAATTGGAGTTATTTTGAATTTTTCTTAAGTGATGCTATTTTATCTAGTGAACTAAGATATGGAAATCTAGAGGTTAAAATGTTTACCATAAGTCATATTTTCTTTTATGTAGTAAAGGAGTTACTTGAGGACAAGTAATATTTAAGTTTGGGGGATTTTGATACACAAAAATATATGCATTTTTAGACCCATATTTTATACTCATTTTTGGTGAAATTACATTTTAATGGAAGTTTATTTTTTATGTTTTATTGCAAGTTGTTGATTTTGAGGACTTGGAGCAAAAAGAAAGTAAAAAGGATTAAATTTGAAGTAAAAAAAGAGAAATTAAGAATTTTTTCAGTGCCAACGGTGCCGTTTAACATAGACGAAAGAATTAAATAGATGGCCTATGGTGCTGACGGTGCCAATGTCGGTGCAGAGCCTGTTTCTAGAAGTTTCTATGAATTTTGATGTTTTTTGAAGATATTTTGGATACACTTATTGGAGAACTGACCTAAGCTCTATTTAGGGCAAAAATTGGATCAGAAACACCCCTTCCCTTCGTTTTCGCACCATTTTAACTTCTTCCACTCATTTAATTTTTTCTCTTCACACACCTTCATTCCACGCCATTTCATGCCATTAGTGAGTTATTCTATTTATAGTTATTAGTTTTCGTGGTAAGTTTAAGTGTGAATTTTTCTCTAAGAAGTGTTGGAGAGGAAGAGAAGTGATATATTTCTTCATCCTACATTTCCTAAAAGAGGCTGCAAACGATTTGCTTTGAGAAAGAGTTTTAGATAAGTGTTATTTGTTTATTATTGTTGTATGAACTCTCTATTAATATAAAATTTGTGTTTTCTTATATATTTTTCATGAAGACTGAGTAGATTCCGTTATCTTTCTCCCTACTCTAAGATATGGTGAAATGAATAAATAATGTGGATATGTCATTGTTAAAATTTTAAATAAATTGTGATGGTTTTTCAACTTCACTCTTAATTTACTTTTCGATATGGCCAATTGAATTGTTAAAATATGTTGTGAAAAATATGATATAGGAAATAGAGTATGACTTCTACAACAGAGTGAGAATCACATTTAAGTCCATGTAGGAGTATTTCATTCATGGAAATAAGATAAAAAAAATAGGGAAATATACTTTGTTGGGTGTAGAATTGGAGATTTCTAGGGTGATAGACTAGAAATCCCTAATTCGAACTTAATGTTTAAAAACTAAAGCGAGAGTTAGCCTTTAGAGGAACGGAAGTGAGAGCTTTGGAGTAGGAGCCAGTTTCCTCCTATCCTAGCCACAGATTTAGAGACTAAACCTACGATTAGACAATGATTTTCTATAACACTAAAACAGGGTAGAGAATTAAAATTATTTCTATTTGGCACAATACATATTTAAATCTTTTATCTCATCTCATTTCACCAAAAACTCATTGTAGCAGGAAAGATGCTTTTTCATATTAGGAAACTTCATTACATAAACATAGTTTAGTAGTTATTAATTTTAAAACCTGCTTTTAAATTCTACTAGTAGTAAATAATTTATCTTTGATAATATCTTAAACTTTCAAAATTAGTGACAATAATTTCGTTTGATTTATGTAAATTTCCTAGTTAATTTATCATTTCAAATTTAAACCTTCCTCGTGGATCAATATTTGGAACTTAAACATAAATTCTTATATTACTTGATAATGATACATATACTTGTTGCATAGAATCCAAACTTTAAGTGTCTAACGTTATTATTCATAAAATACCACATCAACTTTTTGACGTCGTTGCAAAGCCGAGCCAAATTTATAAATTTTACACAACTATATTTTCTGATATCACAGAGGGAGTGGTCACCTCCCCATGCCATTTTTGGAAAGAATTGACTATATGATGTCCATGGAAGGATCCATGGAGCATGTCATGTCATGTGTGATGCCAGAAGGAGTTTTCATGCAAAAGAAAATTTTGGATTTTATAACTTTTAAATATGAAGGTCAACATGCCTAGTTTTGGTAAAACTTCATGTGCATGTATAATTTGTTTCATATGATGCTATGATGGGGTAAGTTAAATGCCATGAGATAATGAGAAAGGAATTTTTTTTTATGTGGGCTCAATTTAAAAACCCATTGCCTCAAATTTTTGTCATGTGGGCTCAATTTCAAATTAATGAAGTGGGTTTTTAATGTGCATTTGAGGATGGGCTTTTAAAAGTCATGATGGACTTCAAATTTGAAGTGGACTTGAATTGGAATTAATTGAGATAGAATTTAAAAATGATATATTTTGATGTGAATTTGAAATTGGGGCATTTTATTGATCATGAAACTCAATTTGGGGATCTTTAAACTTTGGGTCAATTTGAGGCAATGAGTTTGAGCTTAGAATTTAGGCTTAAGGTTGGGCTTTAATTTGATTTCAATTGAGCTAGGATATGATTAATTTTAGTTTAGAATTGAAATTTGAGAAATTTGAGACCCATTTGGTGGATCTTCAAGGTAATTTAGGGACTTTGGGCACTCAGGGGAAATTTGGGGATTTTGGTCAAAATGGGTCAATTTGATGAAATTGGACCCAATGCATGGTGATGAATTGGTTTTAAGGATGTTTGAAATGATTTTGGAGAATTTGAAATTTTTTGGGCCATGTGAGGCATTTTGGTAATTTTGGGAAAGTTTAGGGCTAAAGGCCAAAATTGGGTAAGTGTGTAGGGTTGAGGTTTGAAGCAAATGTTGATCATAGAATTACCTTCACAGTGCCACGAGACCAAAGAAACACCACTTTGGATTTTCCATGTGCTGGTTTTATCCACCCTAGCCAAAGATTATGGATTTGGGGGACCACCCACATGGGTCTCCCAAGAGGCAAGAGATTCAAACATAACATGTGTAGGTTAGTGTATAAGGTTGTAAGTGGAAGTACGAAGTGCAAGCATGTGTGTACTAGACCAAGCCAAATCACTCAGGGTCAACCCTAAGGTCAGACAGTTCTTTGGGGAAACATTGTTGACTTACCTCATATTGGCTCTACCTACTGAGTGTAGAGGTTAGAACCAACATATGGAACTTTAAGATGAGCAAAGAAGAGTTTGGAATTTCTATTAGTGAGGGTACCATCATTAGTCCTATAGGAATAGTCAATAGGAAAGTATGATGGCTAAATCCTAGGCTCCTAAGGAAGAAAGACTAGACCTCAATAAGACATGAGGTCACTAGTCCCCAACATACCTAGCTCGAGAACCATTCACCTTCTAGGCTTAAGATCTCTCACTACACTCAAGTAAATTTAATGAGGTTTGTTCCTAAACCTTCATCTAGTTCAAACAAACCTATCTATGCAATCACATGCTCATGAACATAATGTTTTCTTCATAAAAGCCCAAATTGAGCTCAATTTGGGAGAAAATGGAGTATACCTGAGTCTGAGAGGGGAGGTCTCAATCAGATGCTTGGAGAAGCTTCAGTGGAGTTTGGTGAACCACCTTTAAGTGTAGGTTCGAGATGTCATGAAATCTGAGTAAGACCTCCTCCAACAGGTGGTGCGGTCTTGGTTTTGAGCTAGATTATAGTGCCTAACAGAGAAGGGTTTTGATTGGGGAGTATCTTTAAGCTCTGGTGAGGTTCAGAGGTAAATCAATTTAGAGTTTGGTGGAGTTTCAGGAGAAAACTGGAAATGACCTGGAATTTAGTGGAGAAATTGGGCTCAAACAGTGGAGGAGGTGGTTGAAAAATGGTTGAGATGTACTTAAGAAAGCTGTAAGGGACTCTACGAGCAATTTGGTAGGGCTTCGCCAAGATTTTAGATCATCTCCTCTTTGGCAATTAGAGGCAGCTTTTATAGTCATGACCCAAGTGGAGGGCTCGAGCTCTGATTGGCTGATGCGAATAAGCTGAGGTTGAGATTAGTTTGGTGCCAGCAATCAATTAGGCACTATTACAAAGGAAAGGTTTAATTTGGGGTTCAAGTCTTTGATGGCTATCTCACTTTTGAGCGATTTAGTGACTAGGTCAATTGGAAAGGATAGAGGAAGTAGCTAGCTGGCTTCAGGAATAAAGGGGAAGGTTTAAATCTGATTACATTGTGAGCTTGATGGCTGATTGCTTTGGGTAGTGGGGTTAGCTAAATTAATGAGGTGATCCTATGGTTTGGTGAACCATTGGTCCATGGACAAGATTTGTGTCATTAATTGATTTTATTAGCATCTTAGAAGGTTTAAGCATGGCTTGTATGGTTAAGCAATGGTTGGGTCAAATAGGTCAAGTTAATTTCATACATGATTTTAAATTTGGGGTTTCAGGGTAGATGTTAGGTTTAGTCTTGACATAGGTTATGTTTTGGATTAGGTGATTGATTAAATGTGCTTAGGTAATGGTCATGAGGAGTTTGGAAAAGGAATTGAGTGGATTTGAATTAATTGGGATGTTAAAGTTAATGGGTTTTTGGCTCATGGTCAATTTTGGGACACTTGGGCTAGACTTAGGATTTGGGCTTGAAATTGGCCACAATTGTGTTGGAATGTTGTTTCAAATAAGCTATAGTTTTTTTCTTTCTTTTTATTTTTATTTCCCTTATTTTTTTCTTTTCTATTCTTTTAGGATCTTTCAATCCTTTCTTTTCTTTTCCTTTTCTTTTTATTGTGAGGATTACTTTATCTGGATAGCCTTTAATAATTTTAAACTTCACTATTCTCCTCTTAAAGACAAAACTCTATTCCTTTCTTCACTTTATAAATTCATATTAGTTTATGATTTTTCATAAGCTCTCATTCTTTTTTTCTTACATGAAACTCTAAAGTTCTTAACACATCAAAAATACAAATTTCTTTACTTTAAATATAAAAACATAGTCTTATCCTATCATACAAAATATCTTTAAACATTACAATAGACCTTCATTATTAAAAAAATTTCACCTAAATTTACCATGATATTTTTTTAAGTACAAGTATAGTCATTTAAAGTTAAATCTTAATATCTCAGGCCTTGTTAAATTAATTTCTTCAAAATATAGTTAATGGGACAAATAAAATTTAGTTTACTTCTTTTCAAAATAAATTTTTATTTCCCCCCAAACTTAAGTTTTTAAGTGATTTAAAAAATAATTTTAGTATAAAATTTATGTAGAGGATTTTTTACTATAAAAATGGGCTTTGGTATACTGTAGGTACTAACTGTAAAACTACATAGAGGCTTTAAATCATTAAATAAAACGTAAAATATTCTAGGGAACTTGCTGAGAATTAAAAAGAGAAATACAAACAGTGAAAACTAAAATAAAAATACTAAAGCTGCAAAAATTTGAAAGTCTACAATTACTATTACTGATTCAGTTCGCAACACAACATAAAAGTTATTACTACAACATGTTCCAATGAAAGTACATCACAGTACAATCACAAATAACAAACAAACATCAAAACATACTAAATTCAACTCATAAAAATCAGTTCTCATCTCATTCTTCTTCATCATTAGAATCTTCTTCTTCTTCTCCTTCTTCTTCTTCATCATGAATAAGAGCATAAGGAGTGAAACTAGGGCAAGCAGGAAAGTCCACATTAGGTTCACCCATAAATGCCTTACCATAGCATTTTCAAAATCAGTATCATGTAACTCTCCTTTGCTGATATTCATCATTATAAGCATTTCTTTCCCCTATCTCTCCCAACTGAGTTTGAATATTAACTATGTACATTTGTTGAATCATCAGTTAGTTCATAATACCTTCAAGTGACATATATTGAGATGTAGATTCCCCTACAATAGATGTAGAGGGCCTATCCCTTCTTTCACTACTAGATTCAACAAATGATTCTGCTCTTTTAATCATATGCCTCCCAATCAGATTCTGTGGCTGCAATCTTTCTTCATTTCTATGGGATTCAACCACTGACTATTGACATAGAGTGAAAATCAAGGCAGGTATCCCAAACAACAAGCAGTAGAGCTACCAACTATACTTGGAGCATGTTGAACTGTAAGTACACCAACATCAATTGCCTTCATGTTCTGAATGCAATAGTTTAGTACAACTCTGTCTTTTGAAACATCAACCAAACGATTTGTTGGCAACAGTCTAGCAGAAATGAAGTGGTGTCGTTCTTTTGACTGAATAATCAACATGGAAGCTGGGAAGTTAACTATCTTATTATTCTTAATCTTCCACTCCCCTCTTCATTCAATCAAAAATGCAATCACTTCATCTAGTGATGAATCAGTCATCACGAATTCAGCGTATTCATCAAAAAATACACCCTTCAAACCATAAAAATATTGATCTGATTACTAATAAATTCAACTAGTTTACCTCTAACTAGGATATGATCATCATTAGTAAACCTCAGGTTTGCATAAAACTCTCGAACCATTGGGACAGTAGCTACTTTAGTGAAGTAGTAGAATCTTTCCCAATTTCTTGCATGTATAAGTCTCTCAACCTCGCCACCCGGGTTTGCAAATGCTCGTTCTTGGATCATTCTTTTTGTTTCCATTTGAGAATTATAAATATGCTGGGCTTTGAAACTAACAAATTTTTGTGCATCAAATTCCTCGGATGGCTTTCCTCTCTTAACTCAAGGAGCCATATGAAAATTCTACGAAAATCCAAATATAATCCAAATAAATCCCTAAATCAAACACCTAACTCTTCAAGCAAGATTATCTAGCAAGAAACTTTCACCATGAGTTTCTTCAAAACTTTTTATCAAAAATCCCAAATTTTGGATCTTCCAAATCCATTGTGAAAATAAAAAATTTCTATGTTGAAGTGAAGCTCTTACCAATTGAAGATGAAATCTATGGTTTCAGCCTCTGAATCTTTCTCTTTCGTCCACTATGTGATGCCTTAGACCAAGTTGTTAAGGTAGGAGATGACTTAAGCAGCGATAATGGAGTTTCTCCGTATGATTTTGTGGTTTTCTAGGCTATATGGCGTGTTTGGAACTTTGGCGCATCATGTCCCAATCTGGCGCATCATGCACCAGAGCTCTGTAAATTGCTGCATCATGCGTCAATCTGGCGCATCATAGGCCAGAGCTTGAATTCACCATATTTATGTATTTGTGGAAATGTACTCCGTACTGCTTTACGTCAACCTCTATTTTAATCAAATAAACCTTTCTAAATATATATAAGCATCACACTAAAACTAAACTTTCACAAATAACACAAAACTCACATTTATAAATAAAATCCATACTCTTACAAACTAACATTTTTTAAGCTAACAAACATCAAATTCAGTTTTCTTAATCAAACCGACATCCTAACACAAAAATCTAAACATCAAAATTAAAAACATACACATAAATAGTGTTCATTAGAAAGGAAATGCAATCCAACTCAAAAAATTAACTATAACAAATAGTACTAAACAAAATGTTTCGTACATTAATTGAGATCAAACATCTTCTTCACTATCATCCTCCTAGATATCTCCCATAGATTGGCAGTGCACATACAAGTTATAGAAGGGTCAAAATGGAGATTCAACAGTTAAATTTTTCTCCTCAAACCTAGCATGTTTCTTGAACATATGTAACAAACAATCTTCAATATGTCCGCTATGTTCAAGATGTTCCTTTACTCTACAATTCAAATGATCCAGCCGTTCAGTAATATTCCCAATCACATGCATGAGATTTTGCACCTCTTTCTCAATCTTTTTGTTCCTCTTCAAAAGTGCACTCAAGTTATAGTAGGGTTGAATAGGTGATAAATTTTGAGATCCTTGATCCATCAACACATTCATATCTTTCTCATCTCCCATTCCAATGTTGTTGCAACAAACTTTTGGATCCATCGAAGAAGCACTTTTACCTAACTTTCATAAGGTACTTGCACTTGACCGCACAAAAAGAAAATTGAGGATGGATGTCCAAGTCCAGTTGCAGATCCATAGTCAGTAAAACCCAAAACTGATTTCCAAGAAAATAGCTAAAACATCAATAGGCTTTTTTTTTTGAATGCAATAATTTAAAATAGAGCTCTCCTTTGTTACCTTACTAATCTTCATAGTAGGCAGAAATTTTGATAAAATGAACAAGTTCAAGGCTTTTTAAACTGGATTTAAAAATGATGAGGGCAAACTTATATTTTTATAATCTCTGACCTCCCAAATTGCATCTTCATCCATGAGGTAGTGGTAGAGTTCATTCATATTATCTCTTGTGGGGGTAAAATTTGCTTAATGGCAGATAGGCACATTCTCAAACATAAACATCTCATTTATTCTTAAAGGAGTGAACTGAACAAACTTTCCTCACATGTAAATCATTCCTTGGTTGATCCCATGAAGATTTTCATACAATTCTTTTACTACAAAAAACAACAATTACAGTAGTGTATCAAAGCACTTCCCAACGTCTCTGCACAATAGTCTCTTCTACTCAAGTATTCGTCGTGTTAATTCCTCGATTCACAAATAACCTTTCTTTGATAAGCATCTTTTTCACTAGCACTCAATCATGTAACTTTTGCGCATCAAAACTGATGAACTTTTTTTGGTTAAAAATTTCAAATCTAGCGGAGTTTTTAGAGGGGGAAATCGTAGGATTTAAAAAGTGGTGACTCTTTCATCATTTTCCCCCCATAAAGTATGCTTTAGATTTGTTTTTTAAGCTTCATATGGAGAATAAATGGCCAAAAATTGCAATTTTACATGTTTTAAATCATTTTCAGATACGCGGCGCATCATGCGCCAGTTCCAAAATTTTTGCCGTTTCGATTTCGATTGAGTAAATTCACAATTTTTCTATAAAATTAGGTAAATAATGATGTTTCTAAATATTTTACCAAATACACGGACTACATAAAGACCTAAATATAAATATACATAAAACATTTCAAGCAAAACAAACTCAAAAGCAAACTAAACAAAGATAAATATGGGCTGCCTCCCACAAAGTGCTTGGTTTAATGTCGTCAACCCGACATTCCCAATCTTATTCTGGTTTACCCAACATTACAGTATCTTTAAAAGTTGGTCTTTGACCATCAAAATATGATTTCATTCCGTGCCCATTAACTTTAAATTTTCTTCCAGTCTTGGGGTCTTCAATATTAACTGTCGCATACGAATAGACTTTTATAACTCTTAATAGACCTTTCCACCTAGACTTCAATTTTCTAGGAAATAATTTAATTCTTTTATTATATAATTAAAATTCCTCTCCATTTTCAAATTCTCATTTTATTATCTTCCAATCTTGCCATTCTTTCATCTTTTCTTTATAAATCCTCGAATTATCGTAAGATTCATTCCTAATTTCCTTAAGCTCATTCAATTGTTATAATCTATTCTCACCAGCATTTTTCAAATTGAAATTGAATTCTATTATCATCCAGTAAGCTTTATGCTCAAATTTAACAAGCAAGTGACAAGCCTTGCCAAAAATTAATCTATATGGGGACATTCATATAAGTGTCTTATAGGTTGTCTTATATGCCCATAATACACTATCTAATATAGCAGACCATTCCATTTTTTTAGGATTAACACTCTTTTTTGAAATTCTCTTAATTTCATGATTGGATACTTCTGTTAAACTATTGATCTGTGGATGATAAGCAGTTGCAATTTTATGCATTATATTTTATTTTTCCACCAATCTTGCAATTTTTGCATTCCTAAAATGAGATCCTCGTTCGGTAATGATTACTCTCAGCATTCCATATCTTGTAAAATTATTTTTAAGTTAAAATTTTGAAACATTACGAGCATCACTTCTAGTTAAAGTGATTTCTTCAATCCATTTTGAAATTTAATCCACTGCAATTAATATATATATATATATATATATATATATATATATATATATTAGAATGGAGGTATAAATGGTTTCTTAAAATCTAATCCTCATGCATCAAAAATATCGATTTCCAAACTAAAATTTAGAGGTATTTCATTTCTTTTAGAAATATTACCTACTCTCTAACAACGATAACATGTTTAGATATATATATATATATATATGATGGGGTGGCGGCTAGGTTTGGGGCTCTGCTAGGGTTTCGGGATGGATGAAGCTTTGCTGCTGCTGGTTGGTGGGTGAGGCTTCTATAAAGATTCCTAAGACACTCCTTCCTGCTTGGTTTAACCTTGGAAGACTGTTTCTCTGGTTTCTATCACTGGTTTTTCTGTGTGGTTATCTATTCCATTGCTCTTTACTGGTTGATTTTCTTTTGTCTTCATGTGAAGTCTTATCTGGCCTCCTATACTTGCTGAGGGAAGTTTTCCAACCCACCTTTGTTGATTTCTTGGAGTGTTTTGGCCTTACCTAGGCTTTCTTAAACTTGAAGCTCACTTTGATTCACCGGTGCTCTGACTCTGTGGTGCCTTAGTCCATCTTTCTTTATGGCTAGTCCTATTGATATTGTGACTAATGCTCAGTGGGCTAAGGCCACTTATGCTGGTGAGGTGGGTAAATCTGTTGTTACCATTAGTGATCCTGACCACTTAATTTTCCCTCAAGATTTCTCTGATGCTATTGCTGGGAAGGGGAGCTGCCCTTGCATTCACCGTTTGGGCTTCAAGGAGGGTGACCCTGCTATTTACTTTTCTCTACGAGAAATACAAAATCTGAATGAGCAAGTGAAATTCACTTTAGTGGGCAAATTCCAACTTGGTCACCCAAAAATGGAATTAGTCGAACACTTTTTTGACTCTCTAAAATTTAATGGAGATTGGCAGATTGAAATACTAGATGGTAGACAATTGCTTATCTAACTTTCAGGTGAAGAATACTATGCAAGATTGTTTGCAAAACAATCCCTTCAAATAGAAGGAACCAACTTGAAGATTTTGAAGTGGGAGCCTGAGTTTGATCTTAGCAAGGAGCCACCTGTGGTTCCCTTTTGGTTTAAATTTTCAGGCCTTCCACTTCAGTATTTTAACCTCAATGCTCTTTTCAATATTGGATGTGCACTTGGGAGACCTTTGAAGGTTGATGCCCCCCATATAATAAAGCAAGACCAGCTCTAGCTAGAATCCTCATTGAGAGAGATATTACTCTCCCTGAAATTAAAAGGCTTTGGATTGGTTCTGACATAGATGGGTTCTGACAGAATGTAGTATTAGAACAGAAACCTTATTATTGCCACCATTGAAAGATGTTTGGACACACCAAAGATAGATGTTTCAAGATTCATTCCCCTCCAAATAAAAATGTTTACACTCATGAAAAGCTCAGTCATTATTGCTCAAGAGCCCACACCATGTGTGGAACCAACTCCACATCCAAAAGCTCGACAGCTCCTTTTGGCTCCAATGCTCCAATAAACACATCCCCAAGATACTTTAGGGAGGAGTTAAATTAAATTAACATTATTACCCTGCCTAACTCAAATGACTCCCATAGTGGAGTTGAGATAACAAAAAAGAAAAACCAGACTGAAACCACTGCCTTTGAAGCCCCTGAGAAGAGGGGAATGACTGAGATGAAGCTACTATTAGAGTAGGAATGGAAAATCCAAAAATCAAAGAAAAAGAAAAAAACAACTTTCAGAAGTTCAGAAACTAAAAGAAGGGATCAATATGAGTACTGGTGTCTTGAAGATGGTTGGGCCTTCTCTTTCTAGAGGAAGGACCAGATCCAGATCTCTGCCCTCGCTCCATATCAATGCCCCCCATGATTAATATATTGTGTTGGAACATAAGGGGCATTGCCCATGCTCAATCCTTAAACAGAATGATCCATCTTATCAAAACATAAAAAATTTGGTGTTTTGCCATTTTAGAACCTATGGTTCAGCAAAATCCTCAGAGAATCATTAGTAAGTTCCAAGGTTTTTCTCATTATGCAAATAAAAGTAAATTTTTTTTTTTGCAGGAAAGAAATTCAGTTGCATACCCTTTTGGACCACCCATAGTTCATACATCTTTCTCTCCTAATTCAAGGCAAATTAGAACTTGCGACCTTCATCTATGCTGGCAGTCATAAAGAGGACAAACAAGAACTTTGGAAGTGCTTACAACTTATCAGTGTTAATATGAACTCTCCTTGGCTAGTTGGGGGAGATATCAACTGCATTACATCAGCAGTTGAGAAGTCTGGGGGGAGAGTCCCTAATGCTACCAAAATGACTATCTTCGGTGACCAGATTCATAAACTGGTCTATCCGATTTGGGTTATAAGGGTCCTAAGTTTACCTGGAGGAGGGGCAAAATGTGGGAAAGACTTGATAGGGTGCCGGTGAATGACTGCTGGCACAAAAATTATCTTGTCACCTTTGTTACTCACTTAACCTTCACTAGGTCTAATCATAGGCCTCATCTTATATCTATTACATCCCCTAGGAATACCACTCTTCATCCCCCTTTCAGATATTTAAATTTGTGGTCCACTCACCCCTTTTTTTACTGCTATGTTGCCTCAAATTGGGGTGGTATTGACCATACTAAGCCTCTCACAAAACTTAGCCTCCTGCATTTTAAACTAAGCAAAGCTTTAAGGAAGTTGGGATGAGAGACCTTTGAGAATGTCTTTTCTAATACCTTTGATGCTGAAAAGGAAGTTGAGAAATTGGAAATTGTTGTTTAAAAGGGTATTGCCACTTAATCTGAAATGCTTATTGCTCAAGCTAAACTGCTTAATGCTATTGATAAACAGGATTTGTTACTTAAACAGAAGGCTTCTATAGACATCTTTATTGTGGGTACAAGAACACAAAATTTTACCATGCTTACATTAAGTACAAGAGGAAATGTAGACCTATTCACTCCATTTACACATATGAGGGAAGTTAGTTTAATGATAATGAGGAAATTGCTATGGATGTTGTCAATTACTATAAAACCTTGTTAAACACTTCTCTTGACCTCGATATTGATCTTGCCTACAACTATTTTACTGAAGAATTTGAATTTACTAATCACCACATACTCACTGATCTCCCCATTGATACTGAAATTTGGTAAGCTCTAAACACCATTGACAACACTAAATCTGCTGGCCCAGATGGGTATACTGCTGATTTCTACAAAAAATCTTGGCATATTATTAAAGGGGAGGTGTTTGAGGCAATCTCAAGTTTCTTTAGGAGCAGTAACTTACCTGGCTATTTTAAAGATTCTTCTATTGCCTTAATCCCCAAAGGGGATCTACAAAAGAATTTGGATCATTACTGAACTATCAGCCTAACTTCTGTATTTAGTAAACTCATTAGTAAGATCATTGTTAGAAGACTGTAACCTCACCTTGATAAGATTATCTGCCCAAATCAAACAACCTTTATTAAAGGAAGATCTATCATTAATAATGTGTTGTTGGCTCAGGAGTTGATTCTGGATTTAGATAAAATCAGTAGGGGCAACCTTATATATAAACTTGATATCAAGAAGGCCTATGACACAATTGATTGGAGATTTATCTTGGGGATTCTTTCTGTCTGAGGGTTTCAACCTGACTTTTGTAACCTTATTCATAGGTGGCTTATTAAAAATAACCATTCTGTCCTTATCAATGGCAAAGCCTAGCGTTCCTTTTTAGCTACTAGAGGTCTTAAGTAGGGAGACCCTCTCTCCACCACAATATTTATTCTGGATATGGAATAATTTTCTAGAATGCTAGACAAGGTCATTCTCAATCAACAGTACTCCAGATATCATCACAAATCCACAATGGCTATATCTAATCTCATTTATGCCGATGATATCATGACCTTGTCTAGTGTCCACCAAAATGCAGTCAAAAGAATCCATCAATGTTTGATACAGTTTCAAAGAAACTCAGGGATGGTGTTTTGCCCAGAAAAATGCAAACTGATTTTTAACAAAAGATCATCATCCATTTGCAAACAGTCGGTATCTGAATACAGAGGTTTCTCTATTGCTAAAGCCCTTTTTAAATACCTGGGGGTTCAACTAATTTGGGGGAGGTCCAAATTAATCCAATTTGATGAAGTTTTTAAGAAGATTCAAAAACTTTTATCCAGCTGGTCTCACTCATTCCTATCCAATGGGGGCAGAATCACTCTTCTTAAGAGCATTTTAACTACTTTCTCTTCATACATTCTCCAAACCACATACATGAAGAAAAGCACTCAGATTTAGTTGGAAAGAGTTTTCAACAGGTTTTTATCGCCAGGTAAAAGGCAGCAGCTCCACTGGGCATCTTGGCAAAAGGCAGCTAAACCCACTATGGCTGGTGGAATTGGTTTCAAGGGACTCCAACAACTCACCCAAATCAACTTCTACAAAATGTGGATCTATTTCAGAGCTTAAACCTCCCTTTTATTTAAGTACATGGAGGGTAAACATTGTAAGGGACAATACCCCTCTCTCATCACCAAGAAATTGGGTGACTCTAGAATTTGGACTAATAAGCTCAAAATCAGACATCTTGCTGAGGATATGTACCTTTGGGATTTAGGGAATGGTCAGGTCATTTTTTAACTGGACCATTGGTGCCCCGAAGACTGGTTTGGGGTTCCCATCTCTTATTTCAACCCTCAACATACTGTGTTTGATTTCTGGGAGGGAGATTCTTGGTCTATTTTTAAGCTCCAATCTTTTTTGCAGGAGCCTCAGGTCTCTCAAATTTCTAAAGTCAATTTTCATAAGAGCAGAAAAGACAGAATTATTTGGCATAGTTATGTTCACCAAAGCTTGACCAAAGCCATTTATGCCAAACTTTGTTATTGAGAATTGGTCCCTTGGGATGATGCCATTTGTAACAAATTCATATCCCCCTCTATGTCCTTCTTCTGTTGGAGCTCTTCAACAATTTAATACCTACTGATGGCATACTTAAACTAAAGTATTTGAGGGGGCCATCAAGATGCTATCTTTGCCTAAAGGATGAGGAGAGCAGTAACCATCTTTTCTTTAACTGTCAGTTCGCTCAAGTTTGGAAAGAGTTTGTAACCATAATTAAGGTAGATGACCTTGATATGGATTGGTCTAATCTCAAAGGTGGGTGGCATAGTTGGAAAAGAATTAAATGTGAAGACATTGCTTTTATGGTAGCCTAGTTTCTTTGGATGAACAGAAACAACACTAAACATGAAGGCAAATACAGTCAACATTCCAAGGTTACCAGAAACAATGCTCTTACTTTATCAAGTTGGTTCAGTTCAACAAATTCCCTAATATTTGTAAGTCTGAGTTCATAATGACCAGAGATTTCTACAAGACTAAGAAGATTATTTGGAAATCTCCTAAACAGCACACCATAAAGATTAACACTGAGGGAAGCTTTTCTGACTATGGTGTTGGGGTAGGGCTTTTTTTCATGGATTCTTGTAGCAAATGCTTGTTGTATTTCCATGCCCCTAATGAGGCTCAAGATGCACTAGAAGCAGAACTTATTACAGTTTTCTGGGCTTTAAATTTTTCCTTAAAAGCTGCTTGGTATAAACAATGGACTAAGGTGGACTCTCTAAAACTCATCAAATTTTTGAACTCTGAAAAGCCGTGCTCTTGGCACCACCTACATTGGAAATAGAAAATTTGGAACCTTAAAAAGTCCATTAAATCCAATTTGACTTTTATCCACAGAGAAGGTAATCAACCTGCTAATTCACTGACCAAACATGGACTTTACACTAATTCCATATCTGTTGCAACCAAGCCCCCTACTCTTCTTGCTCTCCTACTTCATGGTGATACAATGGAGACTCCACACCTCAGAACAAAAGCCAATCATCTCAATGGTCTCTAGCTTTTGCTCTTCTCTCCCATAGTTTCTGCATGTTTTTCTTCTATTGTAGCTTAGTTTGCTTATTTATATACCTTCACATTGTGATAGATATATATAAACCTTGTACTCTTTTTACTTTTACTCTCTTGGTAGGGCTTGGTGACGAGGTCCCTTTTTATAGGTTAAAACTTTTGTTTTCTATTGTCTTTTTGGGTTTTCTAGTCAGAGGGCGTCCCAAGTTTGAGTCTTTAGTACTCCTTTTACTATG
>NEWO01000074.1:1240613-1262598 GCA_003013225.1 Phalaenopsis aphrodite
AAAAATTAAATAGGGTTTATATTAAGCTTGGTTCAGAAAATCATACTTTAAGGGCAAGACCCTCTAGTTTATTACATCTTAAATGACTGAATTCACTCAAAAAAACTCTCAATAAAAATTATGGTATATTATCTTTAAAGAGATCAAAGCATTAAAAGTTTTTAACGAAATCGAATAATGAGATGTGAAAGGGGAATGACTCAAATTTGGAACATTTTGTTTTGAAATCCAAAGGAGGAGAGACTAAGGGATGTTATAGATCTAAAGAAGAATATTGATGACTTCCCTAACTATCTTATGGTTTGACTTCAATTTTAAGGAGAAATATTTAAATGACTCATCCTACCAATTTTTATTTATTTAGGTCTTACATTCATGTGAAACGATCACCCAAATAACCTGGAAAATGTGAGGATTTAGGTCAAAATGAATGATAACCTCAGGATCCTAAAACGAGCTTATTTTGTATAGTAGAGCCATACAAAGGGCTAAAGATAAGATTGAGAATTTATGTCACACTAGTAAGACAACTTCAAAATCCTAAGGCTTATTGTTTAATTCTAAATAATAGTTTAGTTGGTATAGACATGTTTTGCTGTTGAAGTTGACTGTGTTGCCCATAATGCTAACTCTAAGCTCCTCCTGATGACAAGTTTAAGTTTTCTAATGTATCGAGTCATGATTTCAAATCAAATGTCCCTGAGGTTCATGGTCATTTAAATATTATGGGGCATGTTATAGTTGATTAGAGCGACACCGGTTAGGATCTTACGGTTCCCTCATTCTGGTACCACTATTTTCTTTTGGATTCACTTAATCTTGATGAATTTACTAAACCTGCTTAATGAGTTTCATGCTTTCATTTAGACCGTGGGAAATCTTGTTAGCAACCGTAGGTTACCACCTCTAAAGGAGTCCTGATCATCCGACAGTGACGTCTTAATTTATTTGTAATTTTTATTTTGTGATGTTTGTGATGAAATTTTGAGTGATCTTATATTTTTAATATTATCACAGTGAATTTTATCTTGTTTAATTTTTTTAAAAATTTTTTATTTTGGTTTTGTGGCTTTCCTAGCTGTTTTGGTTTTCATGCAGGGTGACATTGTTTTTTAACATGCAAGTTCGAAGCAAGAAGTGCAGAAAGGTAAATGAAATAATTTAAAAGCATGCCTATTGATTCTTATCATTCCTCTGCCTGAAAAGTTAGTACTTGCATGATATGTGTATAATTTTGCAAGGAATTTAAATTGCAGGGGTAGATGAAGGTCTAACAATCAAACCCTGAGTTATGAAAATATTGAACCTTTGAAGGTCTTAGTGGATGACTTTAAGAAAAATATATGGTAAGTTCAATTTTACCTTCAATATATGCAAGATTAGAGTGTGACTACTCCACTACCTAGTGAAACTTAACATTTTAATTATTTCAAGAATAGGATACTTACACAATTTGACACCTAAGAGTTATATGGATGAATGCCTCTGAGACAAGCTCAAGTCATTAAAGATTTTGTGCTCAGCACAAATGGGATTGGAGTGATGAAAAGGTATTAAACATTATTCATATCATCTCTTCTAAATCCCAATCAATAGGTTTAAATATTAAGCTTAGCTCACTAACAAGCCCTTAACAATCTTAACGGGAAAATTGGTGGTGATTAAAATTTTTGTTTAGGTGTTATTTATTCTTATTAAAAGATCATATCATCATCAATTTTAGGCTTAAGATAAGTAAATTATCATCTCCCTATCTTAAGCCTATCACTAAGAATCGGTTGATCTCAATTAACTTCGAAGTCCTAAAAATTAGGGAAATTATGATTTTGTTGATATTGTGAAAAGGTGGTAAATTAGTTTCTACCTTTAACCCATTACATTTCAATCATCCAACATATTTATCAATGATTAAAATTTTCCATCCATAATAGTTAATCCTAAACTTCGATTAAGGCTACAAAGTTTAGAGTTACTATCCTACCCTTAGGGCTTTCCACCTTATAATTCTCCAAATAAAATTCAAATAGCTTTGAAAATCTTTGAGTATCTTATCTATGGAATACTTGAAATATCAGGGGGGAAACTATGATTTTTCAAAAATTTAATCGAATTTATGAAAATTATTTTAACCCAAAAATAAGATTTTTCAATGTTTATTTATTTAATAAATCAAAATTAAGTTTTAATTTATGGAAAAATTATTGGAGATTTTCTTAGCTCAAAGGGACACTTAGACAAAATTTTATGATTTTTTTAAAAAATAATGTTATTATTATAATTATCTAAAGGTCTTTTTTAATGACTATTTAAATACAAAAAAAAAACGCTTTAATCTTCAAAAATCACTTTTAAATTTCTATTAAACCCTCATTAGTCCTAGAAACTCAGAGAAACAAATTTTATGTTCTTATGATTTATTTTGAATTTATTATAATTATTTTAGTGAGAAAATTAAGAAAAGTACATTTTAGGCCTTTAGAAACATATTTTTAATTTAGAAAAATCAGGAAAATTATTTTAAGGGGTCCGAAGTGATCAGGGAATAGTTGTGCAAACATTTTGAATTATTTTTTGAATTTTTGAAAATTTTGATTATTTTAATTTTTTTTAATTCAAAATATAATTTAATAAAAAATGTTTTCACAAAAAATGAATTTTATTTTTATTGAATTTCCCTGATCACATGACACTTAGAAAACCATTTTTCATAATTTTTCTAAGCTTATTTAATTTAATATAATTTATTTTGTGCAAAAATACTATTTATACTTACAAAATCTACTTTAATGGCCATATCAACTTAAAAAAAATTGAAACTTATACAATGATTTGAAATGATTTTTATGAACAATGTGGAATTGATTTTGTTATTTTTATATTTACATTTAATTTATAACAGAAGTACACAAAATAATTCAAATGATTAAAATATTTTTCCTAAGCTTCTTTGACCATAAGAAACCTAACAAAATTGATCCCAACATATTTATATGATTAAATAAAGCCAAAATAGTAACTTAGGCCTGAAAATTAGAGTTAGAAGCACAGAGGTGCTCTTTGACCTTGAAAAAATTAGAGGAGGTGCCCTCTATCATGAGGAATCAACCCTAAAAATTTTAAGCCATGGTGTTTAGTAATTAATCATAATGAATTAAAATACCTGAGAGAGCTTTAAATTAATTAAAAATCATACACTTGGCAAATGATTTTTATTGTTTCCAAATTATTCTCCTTTATTCAAAGAGAAAGAGTGTATTTTTTCTTTTATTTTTATGATTTATCTAGAGAAAGATATGGATTTTTGAAGATCATGCTTTAAAAGTAATTCAGAAAATCCATAATTTCTTACTTGAAAACACGGCACCAGCTCATCCTACGACGGATCTGAACTCACAAGCGGCGCTCCGCCATTTGATGTTTTCATCCACTTTAGCTGCCACAGAGCTTGCCTTTTTGGACTAAAGGTTGGTCTGGCTTGATCTCCTCTATTGATGAAATAAACGCGCAATCAGACAACTCCCATTCATCGTCCCCAAGTGGCCTAACCCATAAGCCATTCACACTAAAATCTTAAGATCTTCATCTAGACTCAAGCAAAACACATGAGATTTGTTTCTACACTTTCATTTACTTGAGACAAACATATTTATATGATAGATCAAGCATGAAATTAAGCCATTACAAATGGAGAATCAAAATAAGCTTGGGCTAAGGATAGATCTTAATACCATTGTCTGAGAGAAGAGACCTCAATTAGATGTATATGGTAGCTTCGACTGGGACCAACAAACCTCCAGATGAAGTATCAAGCCTTAGTGAATTGTCTAGCTATGATTTTGATCAAACTCTATTTCAGGTGTTGCTCTAGAGATAGGTTAGAGGCTGTTTGAGAGGGAGATTTTATGGGGGATCAACTATATTCACTCTGGAGATGGTGTGTGCACAATTAATTTTAGATTAGTTCACTGTGGAGTTGTAGAGAAGAATGTCTTGGTTTTAGCTTGATTTTGTGCTCAAAATTGAACTCTCACAGAGGAAACCAGAGGGGGAAGATGTTTGGCTTGAGCTTAGGAATGCTTGGAGAGCCTCTGGTGAGATTTTGGCAGAGTTTCCCCTAAGATTTTGGTTAGCTTTGCTCTTTGGGATAGAGACAGACGTTGTATTCCCATCTATGTTCTTTGGGGTAGGCACAGTCATCATATTCCCATATTTGTTCTTCAAAATAGGCATGGATGCCTTATTGCCACCTTTACTCTTTAGGATAGGCACAAACACACTATTCTCATCTTTGCTCTGCAAGATAGGCATAAACACCCTATTCCCATCTTTTCCCTTTCAGGGTAGGCATAGAGGTCCTACTCCCATATATGTTCTTTGGGGTAGGCACGGATGTCCTATTCCCATGTTTGTTCTTCATGATAGGTACACACGCCCTATTCCTATCTTTGCTCTGTAGGATAGGCATAGATGCCCTATTCTCATCTTTGCTCTGTGGGATATACACAGATGGCCAATTTCAATCTTTGCTTTTCGGAGTAGGCACAAACATCCAATTACCATATTTTCTCTTTGGGATAGGCACATATGCCCTATTCCCATCTTTACTCTTTCGATTAGGCACAGATGCCCTATTCCCATATTTGCTCTGCGGGTTAGGCACAGACGCCCTATTCTTGTCTTCGCTCTTCGGGATAGGCACAAAAACCCTATTCTCATATTTGTTCTCCGAGAAAGGCACGGACGCCCTATTCTTATCTTTACCCTTGAGGTAGGCACAGACGCCCTATTCCTATCTATAGCCTTGGGGTACGCACAAATGTCCTATTCCCATCTCTACTCTTTAGGGTAGGTACAGACATCCTTTTCTCATCTTCAAATTTTAGAGGAAGAGGATACATACATCCGATTCTGGATTGCTTTACTATGGTTAAAATTTTAGAGGAAGAGGATGCAGACATCTGATTCCACATTGCATTGCAATGGTTCAAATTTTAGAGGAAGAGGATATAGACATCTAATTCTGCATTGCTTTACAATGGTTCAAATTTTAAAGGAAGAAGATATAGACATCGGATTCTGCATTGCTTTGCAATGGTTCAAATTTTAGAGGAAGAGGATATAGACATCTAATTTCGCATTGCTTTGCAATGGTTCAATTTTTAAAGGAAGAGGATGCAGACATCTGATTCCATATTGCTTTGTAATGGTCCAAATTTTAGAAGAAGAGGATACGGACATCTAATTCTACATTGCTTTGGAATGGTCCAAATATCAAATACTTTGCAATGGTTCAAATTATAGAGGAAGAGGATAAATACATTCGATTCTGCATTGCTTTCTACATTGCTTTGCAATGATTCAAATTTTAGAGGAAGAGGATGCAGACATACAATTCTGCATCGCTTTACAATGGTTCAAATTTTAGAGGAAGAAGATACAGACATCTGATTCCACATTGCTTTGCAATGGATCAAATTTTATAGGAAGAAGATATAGACATCCAAATGTGCATTGCTATGCAATGGTCCAAATATTAAATTTTAGGGGTTGAGGGAACAAGCCCTTCGATTAATTCAAGGCTTCGCGCTCTCATTCTTTGAGATTGGTTTGAGACCACCCTAAATGGAGTAAGGCATCTGATTCTCCTTCTGGGATCAATACACGAATTTCAATTGCCTTTTTGGAGCCAACACCTAAACCCTGATTCTTACTTTCTAATATACCCTAAACCTGACAATTTGAAATCCACCTTTTATCCCTAGCAAGAGTTTCAAACCCACTATTTCGCTCAGATATTTAACTTGATAATTCCCCAATTGAAATAAA
This sequence comes from Phalaenopsis aphrodite, assembly GCA_003013225.1. NCBI lineage: Eukaryota > Viridiplantae > Streptophyta > Magnoliopsida > Asparagales > Orchidaceae > Phalaenopsis > Phalaenopsis aphrodite. Next base: position 1,246,440 of record NEWO01000074.1, read on the forward strand.
TATCACTCAAATCTGCTCTTTTTCCTAATTTCATTGACCTAACAAACTGTGTTGGTTTCATTGATGTTGTCGGTCAACGCCAATATGGGCGGTGTGCTTGCCCAGGACACCACTCCTATTAGGGTCCATTTGTTGACCTCATTTTTTATTGAGGTATAATTTTTCTTCTTTATTACCTTAGGGTATAACCATAAGACTTTCCTATTGACTATTTCTTGAGGACTATAAGAGGAACCCTCACCATTAGAAATTCCAAACTCTTATTTACTTAACTTGAAGATTCACACATTGGTCTTATTCTCTAGCACTTAGTGGGTGGGGTCAATATGGAAGAGCTCAAGGGGAGTCCCCCATAAGTTGGCCAGACCTTAAGACCAACCCTGGGTGATCTTTTTTTTGTGGGGCTAACTTGCACACACTATACTCACTCACATACCTTATACCCTTTGACCCCTTAGGTTGATCTCTTGACTGCTTTTGGAAAGCTCATGTGGATGACCCTGTACCCATAGTCTTTGGCTAAGATGGTTAGAACCAGCACGTTGAGCATCCAAAATGAGTCCTCATATGGATCATATTGGTTTAGTGTGGCTTCATTGCTTGTTGGCCCATTTGGCCCAAAAATCACGGAATTACCAAAATACCCCTACAACCCTAATTTTTCCAAAATTATCGAAAATACCTAAATCTTTCCAAAAATCATCTTAAGCCTCTCAACACAACCTAAATTGACCAAAACTCACTAAAAGTACTGAATTTTCAAAATATCCCAAAAGTTGCCAAAATTACCAAAATGCCCTTAATGACCTAGAAAATATTAGAAATTCCAAAAATTCCAAAAAATTCCAAAATCATCCCAAATATTCCCAATTCTAATTGTTTATCATCAATTTGACCCAATTTGACTAAATTAGTCCAATTTGACCAAAAGCCACAATTTGCCCTTAAAGTCGAAAATGTCCCCAAATTAGCCTTAATCTTAGCCCAATTGACCCCAATCTTGCCCAATTTCAATTTCAAATTAAAATTCCGCATTTACAATCTTTATTTAAACAATGTTAAAGCTAAATTTGATCCAATTGTAAGCCCAATTTCATTCAATTCAAAAATGCCCAACTTTGATTATATGCCCAAATCCACCAATTTGCCCTATCACAACTTAAAATCATTTGAAATTTTGCCAAATACTTCATGAGATTATCCTAAACCAAGCAGAATATTCAATTAACCCAAATTTTATCCCAAGTTCAATTTCCTTTTTAAAAGCCCAAACCCTTAAGTAATTCTAAAAACCCCAAATTTCAATCAAAAGCCCACATGACAAATTTTCACTCATCATCCATTTCATCAAATATCATTTCCTAAGTCCTAAATTCTTGATCAAATCATTCCAAATCAAGCCTCATGACAAAATACACTAATATACCAAAAATTTCAAAATCCTTTCTCATGAAAATTAACCAAGCTAAGGACATGCCATGAAGCCACTCCCAAGTCATAAGCAAGCCATAAGAGCCTTGCCACATCATCAAGCTACTAATGGCAAGTGGCCAAGCCACTTTTAATCCTCCTTAAAAAGGTTTTTAACCCTTTTAATGAATCATTCTAACCCATGTTTAGCAAAATCTCTTTGGATAGGGACATTACCGATGATTAAGCTGAACAATCTGATTTGCCTCAGCATCCAACAAAGCCTTGATGGTTGAAACAAATCTAAATCCATGATTTGACCCAAATTGACCCGAAATAGCCCTTTCCACATTCTATTTTAATTCAACACCTTTACACATGGCCAACCCAAATTGACTTAGCAAAACCCAAGCCCTGACCTCCCTGGACTTGATGGTGACCTGAGCGTGGCCGACCACCTTGGCTACCGGAAAAGCCACCCCAAAGTGCTCCACCTAAGCTAAAACTAAAAATTAAACCCATACAAGCTGTCTCATCCCAATTTGATTTTTTCACCTTGTTTGCATCCACATAAACAACTTAGCAGACATACTAATTTCACTTGGTGGCCTCTCCTTCCCCCTCTATATAAACCCACACTCCATGGCTAAAGGAGAAGAGCTTGAATTTCATTTGGGAGACTCTGTCAAATTGCTTCCAGAGCTTCCTTAAGGCCTCTTGAGTTTAGCCCAACCACCGTTAGCCACTCAAATCTACTACTCGAGCTCAATTTTTGAGCTTAAATTCAAAGACAAAAAAGGACACTCATAAAACCTCCACCAAATTCAAATTAATTTAACCCACACCATCCTCACAATGAGAGATCAAGATCCCCCATAAAAGCCCCATCAGTAAAACACCCTATGGTGGACTTTGATCGGACTCCCAATTGACTTTGGCCGAAATCATATCTAAGTGATTCGCCACTGCTTGAGGCTCCATCCCTAGGCTCTTGGGACCCCACAAAGCTTCCTCAAGCATGCAAATGAGGCTTCCCCTCTTGGACCAATGTATTGAAACTTAACCCTAAACTTAGCTTCATTTGATTCTTGATGATTATAGAGTTGATTTCAGGGTTGATTAACCTTATAGATATGTTCCTCTAGTCAATACGAGTTGATAGGAACAAACATCACTTGATTTGGTTGAGTATCGAGTGAGATATTAAGCTTAAAACATGGACGGTTGTAGGTTGGATTTGTTGGAATGATGATCGAATGTCGTTGGATTGCGTGTGTATTGCACGGATGGCTCAGTTCAGTCCAGATGGGGAGATGGAACGAAATCATGGGACGTGAGGCTGCTGGCATGGATGGTGGCATCGAACGTGCGCATGCTACGCGTCTCTTCGACGCGTACGAGGATTGCGTCTTGCTGACTGGTTTAAGTAGATAAATTGAGATTTTCTTATTTATTTAAATAGTCGGAACTTCAAAAATGCATAACTTTGTGTAGAAAAATCATAAAAATAAAATAAAAATGTTGTATTACTCAATGAAGAGAGGAGAACAATGTGGAAAAAGTTTCAATTCCATTTGATGCATATTTTATTTTTAATTAATTAAATGTTGTTTTCTGTTATTTGATTCTCCATTTGCATGGACATTTCACCATGGCATGGGACCATGGGACTTTTGATCTCTCTGTTGTTAGACATCTCCCTTAACTAGAGATATCGAATTTTCAAGTTAATGGTCCATGTTTTGGTATAAAAATTATAATAATTAAAATACTCGTCATAAGAAATACAAAAGTTATTTTGGTAGGTTCACTATGGTTAGAGGATCCTAGGAAAAGTATAAACTTAGTCAAACTCATTAAAAATAACCCTAATTGTCTCTAACACTAAAAATGAAAGAAAATTAATTTGGAGTAAATATAATATAAATGACATGAAAATCTTTCTCCACTATAACTTAATGTTAGAGGAACTTAAGAAAAATAATTATAATATTAAAATACAATTCAAAGTTAATATAAATACAATCTTTTAAGAAAAATGGCGTCTTTGATATAAATCTAATTATAATACTTATAATACAATTCAAAAAACTCACCAAATTGATTTTGAGAGTTCCTTATGACCAGAGGAACTTAAGAAATATAAAAATGGAATTAATATAAACACTTCATTTTAAACCTACTTTTGAGAATTTAAATATTATAATTAATTAAAAATCCTAAAAAATCACATAATGGTAAAAACATACTAAAATGTCATATTTGGCATCCTAATCACCTAGAACCAATTAAAATAATTTTCTTAATGTTCTAAGTCGAGATATTAATTTTAAAAGGCTTAAAAATGATTTTTTTCTAATTTTTCGTTAAAATAATTCTAATAATTAAAATATAAATCACGAAATAGTGAAGTTTGTTTCTTTGGGTTCTCTGGGCTTAGAGAGATTTATTAAAAAGTATAAACATAATTTCCCATTTAAATATTATTTTATCTTAAATTAATACTCAAAACCAATAAATAATTTTAATAATTAAATTAAAGTTATAAAAATCATGAAAATTGGTCCAAGTGCTACTTTGACCTAGGTAAACTTCTAATAATTTTCTTAACCACATAAGTTTTATTTTGAATGAGTTACTAAATTTTAAATGAAAATCCCTATTTTTGCATTATCAATAATTATAAAGATTACATAAATTCAAAAAAACCACATTTTCTCCTCTAATGTTTTAATTAGCCCATGAGTCAGGTAACATAAACTTTTTAGATCCTTTGAGTCTAATTTAATGAATTATGGGGTGTTAACGCCTTAGGGGCAAAAGTGTAATTTTGGAATTTAGAGCTTAATTAAAATTTAGGCCTAATCTAGATGGTAAATAGGTAATAAATGATTGTAAAGTAACATGTCTTGATGATTGAAACATAAAGGGGGATAAATGGTAGAAAACAACCTTACTTTGAATTTCATAAAAGATAAATTTATAATTTTTCAAATTAATGAAATTTGGAAGAATATTTAAATAAGGGGTTATTAAGGTGAGGGGTTTGATTTGGAAGATCATAATTCACTGATTTTTGAACCCTAGTTGATGGTTTTAATTTAATTTATAATTCATGATTGAGAGCACAAATATTTAAAACCTTTCTTTTAAAAAAATTACGAACCTACCCATTAAATCTTAAGGGCTTAGTAGTGAATTAGGCTTAATGAAATTTTTTTCTAATGAGGTTTAGAGAACAAACCATGACAAATTTAAAACTTTCCAAAACACTAAAAGTCCAATCTTTAAAAAATCAAACTAATTATTTAAGTCAAGTTGCCCTTAAGGGCCTTTAACCATATAACTCATAAATAAGATATCAAGTGATTATTACTCCACTTAAGGGATAATTAAATCATGAAATTCACTGATCATAAGGGCATTAATTGGATGAACTATATAGCAAATATGATAAAACCATAATGAACTCAAGATAATTCTGAGGACCATGAAATGTTTAAGGTATTACCCAAAATTTCTTCATGATCCTTTGGAAATCATGAAGGACATGTGAGCTTATTATAATTTACTTAATGGAATCATCCTTAATTAAATACACCAAGATATGACATAAGATTTGGTAGGCACACTTTAAGTTTGTACTTCCTACTTTTTCTATAAGCATTCCTTAATGCCAGAAAAATTATACATATATGCTTTACAAGTAATAAAGTTTCCAGTGGAGGAACAAGAAGACTCACCCGGTACGCTTTTAAATTAATGCATTCAAATTTATGTACCTTTCTCATTTCGAACTTGCATGCTAAACAACGATGTGAGCATGCATGAAAACTAAAACCTTTAGGATAGCGAAAAAACTAAAACCAAAACCAAAACTAAATTTAACCAAGATAAAATTCACCGCTACAACATCTAAAATATAAGACAACTCAAAATTTAATCACAAACATCACAAAACAACAATTGCAAAAAAATTAAGAAGCCTTTATCGGATGACCGGGAATCACTCAGAGGAGGTAACCTACAGTTGCTAACAAGATTTCCCATGGTCTAAATGAAAGTATGGAATTCATTAAGTTAAGTTTAGTAAATTCATTTGAACTAAGTTGTTGTCTGTCGTGACATAAATCCTCACATCTTCCAAGCTAATTGTGTGATCATTTCACACAAATATAAGCCCTAATTAATAAAATTGGCAGAATGAAACATTCAATAATCCTAATCTCCAAAATTGAAGCCAAACCATAAGATAGCTTGGGATTTCACTGAGGTTTTCTTCAAGATTTGTGACATCCCCTAGTCTTTCTTCATTTGGATTCTACAATAAAATGTTCTAAACTTGAGCTATTCCTCTTTCACATATCTTTATCTGATTTCATTGAAATGTTCTCATCCTTTGACTTCTTTGAAGATAAAGTCCTCTGATTTTTATCGAGAGTTTTCTTAGGTCACTTCAGTTATCTCAGATGTAATTAACTATAGGGGCTTGCCCTTATAGAAAGCATTTCTGAACCTAGCTTAATATAAACCATATTTAATTCTTTATTTTAAATAGGGGAAATTATCGGTCAACATAAAATATTTTTCGCAGACTTAACGTATATTATGCAATCTTTAGTTTATTTAATCAAGCCTTACCAGTAAGTAATGTACTTATCCCTCGGGAAAGGTGCAATACTTGCGATATTAGGATCATTTATTTAAACTACTAGGATTATGAGATTGGTTTTTTCTTCTATTTTAAAAAAATTAAAATACTATTCTTTTTTCTAAATTTTATATGTATTAAATTAAAATGGGTGCTAGGATATCCATTCTAGCAGCCTACAACTTAACAACTTCCAACTTTTTAGTGCTGACAACTTCTAGGGACTCCGCTGGGGATTTGCTTCTCTCTCTATATTAACCAAGGAATATTATATTCATACATTGATAATGTGTCCATGTCCCTCATGAACCAAATTGCCTTACTTTCATTGGCATGCTTCACCCATTTCTTTGTTGGGTAAGTACGGTCAACTATTTTGGACTTTAAGTTAGGACTGTTTATTCAATCACCTTTGAACAGGGAGGTTTAGGAGGCCATTAAGGACTTTTTAATCTTTGTGAGCGAGGAAACCCCCAATAGGTGTGTTGGTGAAATAATTCTGCCTGAGCATTGTGTGTTGTAAAATCATTCACGCACTGGTCCTAAACTTCACTTTCCCCTTCGAGCCTGATTTGCTCTGTTGCAAATTAATTCAAGTTGTGATGTGATGTGCTTGCTTTTTTTATTTTAATTAAGTAAATCCTTATATTTTCAAACTAATTTTACTAAATTTAAAATGCTTAAAAAAAAAATTGCCCAGTCCACGGATTGGCCTTTGTTAATTTTTTTTGTTCACACTAGATTTACAAGGTATTAGCCAAATAACTAACCCTGGAGCTTTCTTTTTCAAGATGGTACAATGGGATTTCCGAAGCTCACCTTTTACTGTAATTTGCCAACTAGTCGCAACGCTCGCAATGTCCCCACCCCCCCAGTATCAAGTTGGGAACTGGATTTGATGAACTTGAAATTTGTACTCAGAAAGGCCCCATTCATCTTAGTGAAAGTAACCGCTCTGAACGTTCAAGAGCCCTCTACTGAATTTGACCTGAACTGTCCTAAGGATTTCCTTTCTTGCAAGAAGTTGAAAACTGCTACTCCTCCAGCACCTGTCAATTATGTTGTTCCCTTTTCTGCTAAAGGAAAGGAAATTATGATTGTAGAAGATGAAACTGAGAAATTTATCGTCCCACCATCACTATTTAAGATTGGTTTGAGTTCAAAGTCTGCACTGTTGACTCAATCACAGAGAAGGAACCGTAGCTGAAAAGCCTATAAGGCATCTAAGGCACAAATCTCATAAAGAGTACCAGATGATGGGTTTCCTCGTAAGGAGGAACTTGGATTATAGGAGACTTGCCCACTATTGCGAGGGTGTATGTTCCACCCATTGATGATTACTAATAGATATGGTAGCAATCAGGAAATCGTTGCTACTTTAACAATATTTCATGGTCATAGTGAGGAGAGGGATAAGCCCACTCCAATCTCTAAAGTCAGCATAGTGTTTCAGAGGTTGGTCACTAAGGAAGAGTGTTCAGTGGTCGAATTACTTAAGTTAGTGGGATGTGCAGTATCTCTGCAAATGAAGAGAGAAATTCTAAAGGATGTCAGGAATGTCGGTAATACCACAAGTTGGTCGAAGCTTTAACAACACTTATTTTCATCAGATTCTGTCTGGGAAGCTGAGTTGATACTACTGTTACTACTCCAGATTTTATTTCCTCTACCGCTCTAAAGTCCGCAGGACGTCGATCGGTCAAGTCAAATATGTGTCAAAAGATTCAATCAATTATTATCCATAAGAATGCCTCAAATATGGAAAATATGAAGAAATTACTCGGTATTGTGTTTGGTTCGCACCGCGGGGAGAATACTTCTCTCTAACATGTTGATGCCTCTATTGAGATACCCTGTCTCAAGACATCATCATCGAGAATGATGGTGTGGGTACCTAAAGTCGCCTCTACTGAGTCAGCGGGACAGGATAGTGGAATGAAACAAAAGTATGAAATATCTGCTACAGAGTTTGATGAACAAGTGAAGGATGTTCAGGAAAAATCCTTCAGATCTTAAGATAATTCAAAAGGCGACAATTAAAGGAAAAGTCAAAAAGCTCATGGCTGAGATTTCTGAGCTAGCTAGAGAATATGGTGTAACCATTAATGATGTTGATGGTTTTACCCATTTTGGGAACACGAACAATAAAATTTGAATTTTTTGCAGAAGAGAAATCAATTCAACTATTCTAATTGATCATCCACAATTTGTCCACCTTTAATTCAATATGAATGGACATGAGGGTAAAGTTACCTTCATATATGCTGGCTGCACAAAGTATGCTAGAAAGGAGCTGTGGAATATGTTGATTAACGTCAGCCAACCGATGGACTCCCCAAGGCTGGTGGGGGGAGACTTCAATTGTATTACTTCTACAGCTGAAAAATATGGAGGAAGAGTCCCAAATCCTACCAAGATGAACACCTTTAGTGATAATATCCACAAGGCTGGTCTCTTTGATCTGAGTTTCTAGGGGTCTGCTTACACTTGGAAAAGGGAAACTATTTGGGAGAGGCTTGAAAGAATGTTGGTAAATGATGCATGGTTTAACCATTTCCTCCTCACTTTTGTCACTCATCTTAGTCTTGCTGGCTCAGATCATCGACCTATACTTATAAGTATTACTTCTAATGATAATTATGACTCCTCCACCCCTTTTATATATCTTAACATGTGGGCTGCACACCCTTCCTACAATAAGTACATTGCTGACTTATGGAAAGGAGTTTCACATCCTGACCCATTTATCAAGCTAGGTTTACTGCAAATCAAAAGTGCCAAAGCCCTCAGAAGTTGGAGTTGGGAAACCCTTAGAAATGTGCATGCCAAAGTCCAAGAGACTAAAGATGAAGTTAATACTTTGGAGCAAGAGGAACAGATTGGCAAAGTGGAGGAAAAGAAACTGATGATTGCCTAGAACAACCTTCTTAGTGTCATTGATTATTAGGAAAAATTCCTTAAACAAAAGGCAGCTATAAATATTTTCACTGATGGGGATAGAAATACCAGATTATTTCATGCCTATATAAAATATAAAAGAAAGTGCAAAACAATCCATGGTATTTAAAATGCCAATGGCCAGTGGTTACATGATAATACTGATATAGCCAATGATGCCATAAGCTATTACAAAGATTTGCTAAATCAAGATCATAACTTCAAACCTTCTATTAAGAAGGCACACTTCCGTGCTGAACTGAACTACAGTGCTAGCCTCAAGCTTACAGATATCCCCAATGAAAAGGAAATTTGGAATGTAATGAGCTCCATAGACAACAACAAATCTTCTGGCCCTGATGGTTTCACTGCTGAATTTTACAAGAAGTCCTGGGAGATTATTAAGGCTGATGTTATTGCTGCAGTAACAAGCTTCTTCCAAGGAAACAATCTTCCAAAGTATTTTTGTGCCTCCACCACTGTATTGATTCCTAAATCTGATATACAATAGAATTGGAACCATTTTAGGCCTATCTATTTAGCCACTGTTACTAGTAAAACCATCAGCAAAATCATTGTGAGTTGGCTACAACCTCGCCTGGATTCCATAATTAAACCCAACCAAACAGCCTTTGTGAAAGGTAGGTCCATCATTGATAACACTCTTCTGTCTTCTAGAATTATTACAGGACTTGAACAAAACTTGTAGAGGGGGCAATATGGTAAATAATATGGACTTAAGGAAAGCTTATGAAACCATAAGCTGAGATTTCATAATGGAAGTCCTTTTTGCCAGAGGCTTTAACATTGATTTTTGTCACCTGATTAGGAGGTGGCTACATAACAATGAACACCCTATTTTGATAAATGGGCAAGAATGTTCTCTAAATCCAGCAAAGTGTCAGATGGTCTTCTATAAACATGCCTCCTCTACTCACAAACATTGGGCATCTGAATACAGTGGCTTTACAATTTGTCAACTCCCAATTAAGTACTTAGGGGTGCTTCTTATCACTGGAAGAACCAAAAAATTTCAATTTGATGAGGTCTTGAACAAAATTTCAAGTCTTCTTAATGGGTGGACACAGACTTTCTTATCTAATGGAGGAAGAATTACTTTGTTAAAAAGCATTTTCACTACCTTCCCATCTTATATACTGCAAATGACTACCATTAAGAAAAGCACACAAACCCAACTTGAAAGAGTTTTCAATAAATTTCTGTGGTCAGGCTAAAGACAGCAAATGCATTGGGCTTCCTGGAGAAAAGCTGCTAAACCTCAAATTGCTGGTTGAATTGGCTTTATCGATCTTGATAAACTACTTCAAATTATTTTTGGTAAACTATGGATTAAGTTTAGAACCAAACATTCCATGTGGGAAAAATTCATGTGGGGTAAGTATTGCAAAGATCAGCACCCCACACTGGCCCTAAGGAAAATTGGTGATTCTAAAATTTGTGTGAAAATGCTGAAAATCAGACATATTGCTGGAACCAATTACAGTTGGGAATTGGGCAAAGGTGATATCAAGTTTTGGCTTGACAATTTGTGTCCCAAAGATTGGTTATCCCCCATTATCCATATCTACAATAGTGATTTGATAGTCGCTGATTGCTGGGATGGTGATGAGTGGTCCCTAGCTAAGTTAACTAATCTTCTACAACCTCACTCTATTATTAAAGTGACCAGTATAAAGTTTAATAGAAGTAGAGCTGATAAAGTCCTGTGGCAGACTACTTCCCATTAAAGCCTTACCAAAACAACATACTCGAAAAGCTTCAGTTGGGAGCAAACACCCTGGGAGACAATATTTGGAATAAATTCCTATCCCCTTCTATGTCTTTTCTCTGCTGGAGAATATTTCATAAAATGATCCCTACAGATGACATTCTCAAGCTGAAGGAATTGAGGGGTCCCTCTAAATGCTAGTTATGTAAGAAGGAGGAGGAAACTTTGAATCACTTATTCTTTGAATGTAATTTTGCTCAACTGGTTTGGAAACAATTTTTGAATCAGTTTACCATTGATGAGAAAGATTTCACATGGGATAGGATTGTTAAGTGTTGGTTGTTCTGACAGAAGAGAAAGTATGCTACTATTTCTTTTACAATTGCTTGGTTTATCTGGATGGAAAGAAACAAGGTCAAGTTTGAAGATGCTAATCCAAATTTTGGGAAAACTGCTAATATATTAATGAAGGAATTGCTTATGACTCCCTACATGTGGAAGTAATAAACTAGTACAGACATCAGAGAGGGAACTAGGGACTCTTTTTTTGGTTCAATACAAGAACCCAAGAACTCCCCCAAAAAAGACTAGGGACCACCCCCAAAAAAAGGAAACTATAATGACTCAACAAAGAAAGAAAAGGAATGTAAAATTGCATCTTCACCAATTGTAGTCATGTGTCCATATAGGCAATTCTGAAGTGGGGAATCTCTAGAGTATCTCCTTGCAGCAGATATTGTAGAGCTGGTGGAGGGTTAATAGCAACCTCAGTCTTTTTAGAACTCCCCAACTAAATGTCTGTTTAAGGTGGCGGCTGGTGCTCTGCTAGGGTTTCCATGGCTCCCTGTTCTGGCTGGTTTGTAGGCTGATGGGGGAGAGTGGTTTCTACTTCTTCCTTACTATTTGTTTGGTGGGCTAGAGGTTCTTCCTGCATTTAGTTTTCTTTTGATTCAGTAGTTGTTTGGTTGTTGTTCTTCTGGTTTGCCCTTTTTCTGTCTTCCTTACCTGAGCTGGGGTCACCACTTGGTCTGTGGTGGTCACCATTTTGGAGGCTAGTGTGGTTTTTCTCTGCTGAAGTCTCACTTGCTGTTGGTTTTGGTGGGGAAATGTTCAGCTGTCCCTTAGTTTACTGTTCCATTGGTTTTACTGTTCCATTGGTTGTGACTTGCTGGTTCTGCTTTCGTGTTTTTGCTACTCTCTGAATGGCTACTAGCATTGCTTTGGACACTAATCTCCAATGGGCCAAGGCCACCTATGCTGGGGTGGTTGGACACCCTAAGGAACAACTACAAAATATGGAAAAATTAGTTTTTCCACAAGAATTTCATGATACTTTAGCTGGCAAAAGGTCTGCTCTTTGTATTGACCCATTAGATGTAAGGAGAGGGAACCTGCAGTTTATTTCTCTCCTCAGGATGTTAATTCATTAAATGATGAGGTTAAGCTAACTTTGGTAGGGAAATTTCAACTAGGTCACCCTAAGATGGAACTGGTTAGGAGTTTCTTTGAGTCCTTAAACTTTATTGGTGCTTGGCAACTAGGTTACTAGATGGCAGACATTTGCTTATCCAATTGACAATAGAGGAGGATTATGCTAAACTTTTTCCAAGAAATCTTTAGTTATTGGGGGGGGGGCTACCATGAAACTTTTAAAATGGACCCCTGACTTTGATCCTAGTAAAGAACCTCCTGTGGTTCAACTTTGGTTCAAGCTTCCTGGTCTCCCTATTCCCTACTTCAAGTTGAATGCCCTTTTTAACATTGGATCTGCTTTAGGCAGACCCCTTAAAGTTGATGCTCATGCTTTTAACAAGGCAAGGCCTGCTCTTGCTAGAATTTGCATTGAAAGAGATATCACCTTGCCTGAAGTTAAAGAGTGTGGATAGGATCTAAACAGGATGGATTTTGGCAGGAGGTAATCCTTGAGCAAAGACCTTACTATTGTTAACATTGCAATATGTTTGGGCACACTAGGGATAGATGCTATAGGCTACACCCTCCAGTGAAAAGGAAATAGTCCTCTTTGAAGGAAATTGCCCCCAATCAACTTCCTGGTGTTAGTGAGGAAGGCACATAGGATGAATCTCAGAACTCCCCAACCCCCTTTTCTTCTATTACTCCCCCTTCTCCTCCTAAAGAGGTGCTAAGAGAGGAACCCAATATAATCACTAAACTCTCCCCCACAGTTGCTTCCTTTGAGGAGAGGCTGCAGGATCCAATTCAGGAACAACAATTGCATCATGTGATTGAAGGAGAAAAGGTTACGGATATGAACCACCTTATGGGGGAGGATTGGGTTATGCAGACCTCTAAGAGAAAGAAAAAACAAACCATAGAATCTCAAAGATTACAAAGAGAGGTAGCTTCCATTAGCAATAATCTGAAGGTTGGATCATCTCTTGGACCCTCTAGAGGGAGAACCAGATCCAGATCACAACCTTCACCCCATCTTCACCCTCAAAATGCTTAACTTCTCTTTGGTTTGTTTCTTGACCTCTGGTCACTTTATGTATTTGAGAAGACTTTTAATTTTTATCCTTAACTTTAGTTGTTACATGTTGAGAATGGGTTTCTATGGCCTTTTGGTGATGACAGACACTTATCAACATTTATATACTCTATATCTAAGAAGATAAGGAGGACTGTCTATTCTTTTGTTTTTTATTCAATTTAACAAGTCACTTGTCATTTTTTTGGTTTGTTGTGATAGCAGTAATAATTTGAGAAAGGGTCTATCTGGTCTTTGGATGTTAGTAGATTTCTTTCTGCACTCTACCAACTTTCTTGAAAGATATGGGAGTCTTTTTTACTTCCTTCACTGTCTCATCTCAGCAAATCACTGATTTTTCTGCTGGAATGTATGGAGTACAGTCCTTGGGCTGTCACCTCCTTTAGATGATTAATTTGATGTGCTAGAACATCATGGGGATTGCTGATAATAAATCTTTGATCAAAAATAAACAGTTGGTTAGGAAGCACAGGTTACTGTGTTTTACTATTCTTGAACCTTTGGTTCACTGCACTCCTTGCAAATTTTGAAAGCACTTCCCATGTTCCACTTGTAATTATAATATTAATAACAAAATTTGGTTTTTCTATAGAAGTAACCTAATTGTTCAGATCCTGGAAGACCAACCTCAATTACTTCATATTCAGCTTATATGGGATTTTCTACATGTTCAAACTACCTTCATTTATGCTGGGAGTTCTGCAAATGATAAAGCTCTACTATGACAACAAATCTAGAATCTCAAATCCTATATTAATGGGCCTTGGATCATTGGTGGAGACTTTAACAGTATAGCTAGGTTAAATGAAAAATGGGGAGGGAAACCTGTGGACATCACACAATGTTACTATTTAATAAGAACATCAGGAGCAATGCCCTTACTGAACTTCCTCATCAAGGACCTCTTGACACTTGGAGAAGGGGGTAAACATTTTGAAAGAATTGATAGATTCTTGGTCAATCAAGCTTGGCTGGATACCAAATTTATGACTACAATTTCCCATCTTCCTTAAACTTATTCTAATCATAGGCCTTTACTAATCTTTATATCCACTAATACTGTTGCTCCCTTACCAAGATTAAGATTCCTTAATGTCTGGGTGGAACATCCTGAATTCCTCTCCTTTATTAAGTCTGTTTGGGTACCTGTTTTATCCTTCCTTCCATGGTTTAAACTATTGCAAACTCTAAGAAAGTTGCTAATTTGCTGAAAGCCTGGAATTGGAACTGCTTTGGCAACCTTACAACAAAAGTTGAAGAGGCTAAAGCTGTAGTGAAACAAGCTAAATTAAACATTCAGATGGGCTATCTGATGAACAGAATCTGACATTAGCTAATGAAAATCTTCTTCAAGCTATTCATTGGGAGGAAGAGTTGTATGAACAAAAGGCTGCCATAAAAAAATTTGTTGATGGGGATATGAATACAAAGTTTTACAATACTTGTATTAAACAAAGAAGACATTCCAATACCATCCTGAAGATTAAAAACCATAGTGGAAATTGGGTCTAAGGTACTGATCTAATTCACATAAATGCTATTGATCACTTTCAAAACCTTTTATCTTAATCCCATGAGGCTACTCTTCTGAACTTTAACCCTGGCTTACATAATGACCCTGGCTTTCTGATATCTAGTGCCTAGATTTAACATCTATTCCTTCTGTGGAAGAAATTTGGAAAGCTCTATGTTCTATTGATGGGGACAAGGTGGCTGGTACAGATGGTTTTACTTATGCTTTCTACATAAAATCTTGTGAGGTGATTAAGGTTGGTGTTGTGGAAGCTATCCAGGCCTTCTTCAGAGGGGAGGATATGCCACATTATTTAGCTCAATCCACCATTATTCTAATCCCAAAGGGAGACCATAAATCTAATTGGGATCATTTTAGACCCATATCTCTCACCATTGTGCTGTCAAAACTTATTAGCAAGCTTTTGGTTTTTAGATTAAAACCATATTTAGCTTGGATGATCTCTCCTAATCACTATACTTTTGTTACAGGTAGACAAATTACTGATAATGTGTTACTTACACAGGAACTCTTTTTGGATATTGACAAGCTTTGCAGAGGGGCTAAACTTATATATAAGCTAGATATCTCCAAAGCTTATGACACTATCAATTGGAATTTTATCTTGGAGGTTCTTAAAACTAGGCGGTTTCAAATTCCTTCTGCCAAATCATCCACAAGTGGCTCAACAATAATTATTATACCATTCTTATTAATGGTAATTCTCAAGGGCAGTTCCAAGCTACTAGGAGAATTAAACAAGGGGACCCCCTTTCTCCTTACATTTTCATTTTGCTTATGGATTACTTATCTAGGCTTCTTAACCATCATTTTTCTGAAAGGGATTATCTCAGATTTTCTAATAAAGAAAATTTTTCCATAAGTCATCTATGTTATGCTGATGACTTCATACTATTTTCTAAGGCCTCAAAATCAGCAGTGAAGAAGGTGGTTAATTTATTGAACTTGTCCCAACATATCTCTGGTCTCTCTCAGAACTCAAAGAAATGCCAACTTATATTTAGCAATAAGCTTCATCCTGCTACCAAAAATTGGATTAAAGACTTCACTGGCTTTAAATCTACTACCAACCCCTTGGTTTATCTTGAGCTATAGTTAATTAAAGGAAGGAAGAAGCAGACTCAATTTGATGAGGTGGTTTCTAAAATTTCCAAACAAATCTCTTGTTGGACTAATTCCTTTTTGTCACAGGGGGAAGGTTAACCTTAATTAAAAGTATCTTAGCTTCTTTCCTTATGTATATTTTGCAAATGCTGAAAATGAAAAGAGGTACACAGAGAACTCTAGAGTTGATGTTGAATAAATTCTTATGGGAAGGCAATCACAAACATGCTTACTGGCTTAGTTGGGAGAAGCTTTGTCTGCCTTTAGCTGCAGGGGGCTTGGCAT
>NEWO01000074.1:1268916-1307443 GCA_003013225.1 Phalaenopsis aphrodite
TTATTTTATCAAATTTGCATACTCCCAATAAAATAAGTGGCACCATAAGGATTGGGGTAATGTCATGTGGGTGAAATACCTCAGCACCTCTTTGTACTTCATCACCCGGAGATGTTTTCATAATATTATTGCCACTGATGATATACTCAAACTCAAGGGTCTGAAAGGACCTTCAAGATGTATTTTCTGTTGCCAACAAGAGAAATATTTGAATCATGTATTTTTCTCTTCTCCTATTGCTCAAGGGGTTTGGACACAAGTATCTACTAATCATAGTTTCCCTTCCCATTTACTGAAGTTTGGTAACTTCCTTGACTTCTGGAAAGTTAGGAAAGGGAACCATGTTGAATTGATCCCCTTTATTACTACATGGTTCATTTGGATAGCAAGGAAAAGCAGTAAATATGAGAGAAAATCCAAAGTGCTACACAAATTGCTACCAACTACTTGGCATATACTCTTAAGATAATCAATCTCATGGGGTATAAGATTAAAATTCCTGGATGTTCTCAAATCCTCAATACCCAGAAATCATTGTATTTTGCTAGATGAGTCCCGCACTGGGTACTAAAACACTTGACATCTGCTTTTTGACTTTAATTTGCTATTTTGCTAATTAACTCAAATTGTGTTGTGTTACGTGCACTTTAAAATTTTCTTGGGGAGAGAGATAGAGCAATAGAGAGATATAGCAATAGGGAGAGGGAGATATGGAGGGATAGAAGGATAGGCATGGATGGAGGTTTGTTAGGTGGAGAGAGCAAAAGAGAGGTAAGAGTGAGAGAGAGGGATGGGGAGAGAGAATAAGAGGGAGAGGGAGAGAGATGAGATTGGGAGAAAGTAGAAGCGAGGGATATCAAGAGTAAGATAGAGTGAGATAGAGAAATAGAGAGAAGCAGAGAAAGGTGGAGTGAGAAAAAGGAAGATAGAGAGAGAAAGTGATAGTGAGGTAAAAAAGAGAGAAAGATGGAGAGATAGTGAAAGAAAGAGGGAGCTAGGTAAATGTATGTGGGAGGGTACAATAAGAATGATAGAGTGAGAGCAGAGGGTTAGCGATAGAGAATGAGAATGAGATATATTAATTAAATTTTTCTACTTTCAAATTACCTTTTTCACTAAAAATTTAAGAAAAAATCCCAACAAACTAAGACTTACCCGGTCTGCAGCTGTTAGTTTTTAGTGCTTGCACCAAGATTACAAGGTTTTGGCAATATAACTAACCCCAGAGCATTCTATTTTAAAGCTGATTTGATGGACTAAACAACGCTGACTTTTTCTTGCAACTTCCCGAGAAGCCATGACGCCCGCAATGTTGCTGCTACCATTAAGTTTAAAGTCCGATTTGAAGACCTCGAGGTTATCCTCGGGAAGGCCCGGTTCATCGTGATGAAAGTCACCTCCCCAGAAGTTCAGGAGCCATTTGTTGAGTTCAACTTAAGTTGTCTTCAAGACTTCCATTCTTGTAAGAAGGCCAAGAATAGTGCTGCCGCCCCGGTACCTACCAAGCCTGTTGTCCCCAATGCTGCTAAGGAGAAAAAGCTAATGATCATTGAAGATCCGACTAAAGGATTGGTCGTCCAACCATCAGTGTTTGAAATTGGATCAACTTCAAAGACTACACCACTAACTCGAACTCAAAGGAGAAACCGCAACAAGAGAGTTCAGAGGGCCACTAAAAGCTCAGACTCTTAAGGAAGTACCTGCTGATGAAGATCCTCACGAAAATGAATCTGGATTATTGAAAACATATCCACTTCTGCGGGGAAGTAGATTCCATCCTTTAATGGATATCGATGGCTATGAGAGTATCTAAAAAATTGCCGCTGCAATACCATCGCTTCATGGACAAGGTGTGGAGAGAAAGAAACATGCTCCTATCACCCAAGTAAGTTCAGTTTTTTAGAGGCTAGCCGCCAAAAGAAGGTTGTTTTGTCTGTAAGTTACTTAAACGAATGGGCCATGCAATATCCCCTCGTCTGAAGAAAGATATTTTAAAAGACGTTAGATCCACAAACGATCATAAAAGTCAAATGAAATTTTGCATGCACGCATTCCAGTCTGGTTCTGATTGGGAAGCAGAATTGATACCGCTTCTATTTCCACTAATTTTACCGTTACTAGGACCACAGGCCGTCGGAAGGTTAAGCACGATTGGGTCCGAGAAACCACCCGATTACTCACTATAAAGACATTCCAAAAATTTTAAAGGAAAAGATGAAGAAATTGCCCAGTATTGTAGTCGGTCTGCAACATGGGGTACCGATGTTTCTGCTGGGACACTTTGTCCTGAGACATGAAAAAGGTGTTGATACCCATGGTCGCTGTACTGATACAATCCAGTAAGCCCAGAGAGCAAGATCATAGAATGAAGCCAGTCCAAATTATCTAACATCATCGCGGCGATTTCCAGTGAGATGAAGGAGCCAAAAGAGGAGATCCAACAAAATCCTCCATATCTTAAGTCAATCCAAGAATCAATAATTGAAGAAAAAGTTGAAAAGCTCAGAGTCGAGATTTCCAAGTTGGCTCGAGAACACGGAGTTTTCATCTATAAGGATGATGAAGATTTTGACTATAATGATTACCTCAAATAGAATTTCATGGATGTCCATATCATAAAAACCAGAGCCGCTACATCTGCAGGTGAGGCTCAACCTCTTATTTATGATAACACTGTAGATGACTATCCTCCTAAGGGATGACCAAGTTAGCCAACTAGAGAAAAGCATAAAAGAAATGGTCGCGGCCATGACCATCATGGCCAGCTATCAAGGGCAATCACAAGCACCGCAACTAGGCTCTCTAGAGATTAACCAACCAGAGATAATACACATTACAGATGAAAGAAGAGAAGTTGCCTCAGCCAACAGAGATGAGCAACAAAAGAAGGATTTTCTATCGGGTGCCTTGCCAGAGAAGGAATTTAAACAAATGGATAAGCAAGTTTGGGAGGCCTTAACCTAGTCTAAGGGTGGTGCATTGATTTTGAAGGGTCGACATTACCCAGAGGAATTCGATGTCATACCCTTCTTTAAGGGTTTCGTGTCACCAAAATTCAAGATATTTGATGGGACTGGAAATCCCAAAGAACATATAGCACACTGCCAAAGCAGTTGTGGCAACACAAGAAATAGCGAAGCTTTACTTTTCCCATAGTTCGTCAGTAGCTTGTCAAGGATTGCCTTTCATTGGTATGTCTATTTGCTCAATGGATTAGTAAAAAAAAATTGTCGAGATGAAACAATTATTGGTGAAAAGATTTGCCAGAGAGCAGCATCATTTGTCTATAAGAGAGCTCATGACGAAAAGCAAAAGCCCCATGAGACTTTGCTAGTCTGTATTTTGAGGTGGAGAAACTTTAGCATGAAGTGTGAACCTCAACGATAGAAACATCATGCAATTAAAATTTTACTTAAAAGCATCCATGAGTCAGTAGCTTTCATGCTCAAGAGACTCACCATCAAATTCTTCGAGAAGTTACTCAGTAAATCTAGTAGACTTCAAGAAGAAATCAAACATATGGATTCACATGAGAAGTCCAAGGTAACCAGAGTGTTTAAAAAGAAATCAGGAACAATAGCGACTATCGACAAAAGAAAACAACCAATGAAGATATATGCATAAAATCCTCATCAATTTTGAGCAAAGCAAGCTCAGAAACATAATAACCAGTACAACCTACGACCGCCTCAAGAAGGATCACCTCGAACAGAGAATAAGAGAGTATCTTTGGCAAAATGACAGAAAATGATTTATTCTTTCTAAGATGAAGTCGTATTCAAAATGTTCAGAAGTCTGATGAAGAAGCATGAGTTTAGACTACTAGAGCCAAAAAAAACCCTGAAAGATCGATTAGAAAGATCAACCAAATTATGCTCATATCACCGATTGCTGGGACATACTATAGAAAAATATTTCATCTTTAAGGATTGGCTTGAGAAGAATCATAAAGAAGGGAATGTAATGATCCCGAAAGAGTATTTGAAAGAACCTCAAAAAGGTTCTATAAATACATTTTTGGTTAAGTCAATCTCTTTGATTAATTCATAAACTAGAGAAGATGGATGGATTATGACTTGGAACAAACTCAAGAGGGTCCTTAATCAAATCCAGGATTCCTTGAAGCAATCTTCCACACACATTAGAAAAGATGGATGGAATGAAGTTTGGAGCAAACTATTCAAGAAAATATTAAACCAAATCCAGAATGCGTCATCATACACCTAAAATATATAATATTTTTAGACACATTTTTATACTTATTTTTGAGATATTACGCTTTAATGGAAGGTATTTTTGTATTTTTCTTACAGAGACAAGTAAAAAAGAAAAAAATGCTTAAAGGACTGAAAATGGATCAAATTTGGAGCAAAAAGGTGAAAAATTGTGCTAAAGTGTTTTGGTTAAACATAGAAGTTCATGCCTAAGCATTGATACCCCATGCTTAAGCACCAGTGGTAGTTATTAGAGGAGTAAAATTGGTATTCATGAATTTCAAAGATGTTTTTGAGGCACCCATTGGCTTAATAGGTGGTTGTAAACACCATCGATGAAAATTATCATGAAAGGATGTGTCTCTTGGGCAAATACATTGAATCAATACACATTTTGAAGAGATCCCAAGGTACCTCTTGCAAAACTATAAAGAAAAAAGAGAGGACTTTGAAAAGAGTCCTGAAAATATTGGCATGTTTTGAAAGTTCTTTTCTAAGGAGTTAGTTTGGAGAGATTTTCAGGAACCACTTTTTATTTACTTTATCCTTTTTATTATTTTCTTTTGAGTAATTGTAAAAGAGAAGAGATTCAAAGGAAATTCAAAAGTTTGGTGGAGGACTTGTGATAAGTTTTTATCTTTTTGTTTTAGACTACTTTTGATTTTAATCAAGACTTGTTGTTGGTTTGACAATGATTTCTTCTTTTAAACTAAAGTGTGATTTTGTTTTCTCCATGGATTCTTAGTAGTTTTCTTTATCTTTCTTCTTAAAATGATAAGTAATTAAGTTTTGGATGGAAGTTGTGGAGATTAATGATCTTTAATGTTGGAAGAAGTTGTGATGATTTAAATCCATGAACTTCATTTACTTCTTGATTTGGCCAATGTAAATGTTAAAATTTTTTGTGAGAACATGTAAGAACCAGGCTGGTATTATCTGAGTCAACAATTGGAAAGAATCATATGTGGTTGTATGAATGAGAATGTAGTTCACATGATTGAGTGCAAATAAATAGTGAAATATTCATTGATGGGTGTAGAGTTAGAGGACTTTAAAGTGACAGCTTAAAGCCCCAAACTTGGTTTATTGTTTTAGGTTCTAAGACGAGAATGTTAGCCCCCAGGTGGTGGGAAACTACAGAACTCTAGAGTGAGAGCTAGTATCTTCCCTGCCTAGCAGGTGTTCAGAAATATTCGAACTTTAAATTAGCCAATGTTCTTTATAGCATCTCTAGTAAGAGTAAAAAATATTATTGTTCCTATTTGGCATAACACAATTTGCATACTTCCACAACATAATTCTTATACTTATCACTGATTCATGATAAGAAGAAAGATATTTTCATACTTAGTACTTTTCTTCTATAAAAACGTTAGTTATCTTTTTACTGTTTTGTTAAAATATCAAAAATACCAAAAATATTTTAATTTTAAATTCCTACAAAAAAACATTTTTATTTTAATAATTATTTATTTAAAATAGAAAACTCTTTAAAAAGTGCATTTTGCATAATTTTTCCTGTGAGTATGATATTTAGGTCTTAATCAAAAAGTCTTATATTACTTAATAACGATACGTATACTTATGTAGTATCCCAATATAAATATACATAAATTTAAATGTTAAATTCTTATTTTTCTTCAAGATCAAGTTTTTATTTTTGTTGCAAAATAACAAAATATAGGTGAAAAATACCATCAGAACTATTGTTATATTGTGCATAGGCCATTGAGTCGGGATCAAGTTTTTGGCGCCATTGCCAGGGAAGAAAACTAAGTAAATTTCTATTTTTAGAAAGACTTATATAACTTTAAATATTGTATCTTATTTTGTGTGTTTTATTTTATTTTATTTTATTTTATGTTAGTGTATGCGTAGTTGAGGTTCTGAAGGACTAGTGCCTTATGATTCTGAATTAGAAAGAACTATTACAAAAAATCAGAAAAAATAAAGAAATTAAAAATCTTTAAAAATCCAAAAAAAATTACAGAAATAGCAAACCCAAATAATCAAAATACTAAAATTCATCAAGCGTTTAGACCTTTAAGAGATTATGCCAACCCTACTGTAAATGAACTTCATTGTAGTATTCAAAAACCTATTGTAGTGGCTAACTGATTTGAGCTTAAACTACTATTATCTAAATGGTATCAAATAATCAGTCTGGGGATCACCAACTGAAGATCCAAATTTAAATCTTACAAATTTTCTAGAATTATGTGCTACATTTAAATATGATGGTGTTGCAGATGATGTCATAAGACTTAGGTTATTTCCTTTCTCATTGAGGGATAAAGGTAAGATGTGGTTGAATTCGTTAGCACCTGGATCTATCAGAACTTGGGGTGATTTAGCACAAAAATTACTTACTAAATATTTTCTACTATCAAAAAATGCGAAGCTTACAAATGATATTACATTTTTTAATGATTTTGAAGGGGAATCTATTTATGAAGCATGGGAATGATTTAAAGAACACTTAAGAAAGTGTCCATACCATGCTATACAAGATTTGTTAATAATTCAAACCTTTTATAATGGATTAAATGGTTCTCTTATATCTATTATCGATGTCGCTTCTGGTTGTTCATTGATGTCAAAATCATTTCATGACGCTTATGCTTTAATTTAAGAGATGGCTACCAATAATTTTCAATAGTCTTCTGAGAGGGTGAATCCAAAGAAAGTAGCAAATATTCATAAAATTTATTTATTATTATGTTAGCAAATCAAGTTGCTGCAATTTCAAGGATGTTAGACCAATTTAGAATGAATTTTTCTCAACCAATTTCCTTGATTTAATAGAATTCATTACGCTAAATGGTAGATTCTCAAGCATCATTAGAAACTTTGAATTCCATAAATAATAAGAAAAATAACCCATATTCAAATTATTATAACCCAGGTTGGAAGAACCATCCCAACCTTAACTGGAATAACAATTCGGGTGGTAATAATCAGCAGTGGGGGAACAACCAAGTAAACCAATTGGGAAATTGAGACAACCAAAGGAAAAATAATTATAGATCTACTTATCCTCCATTTTTCAATAGTAATACACTATTTAAGGATAAGAAGTTGTCCATAGATGAAGTGGTGTTACAAATAGATAATCAGTTACAAAGTCAAGGAGCAACAATTAGAAATATCGAGAATGAACTTGGGCAAATTTCAAGTTCCTTATGTAATAGATCCTAAGAAACAATTCCTAGTAATACTAAATCAAATCCAAAAGACAAAAATAAAGAGCACGTTAAAGCCGTAAAACTTAGAAGTGGAAGAGAGTTGGTAGGAGGGGTTCAAAAAGAGATTGAAGTAGAGAGAGAAGAAATTGAAGAATCAAAAGAGGACGCTCCGAAGGATTCTAAATGTCCACCAAAAATTGATTTAGAAAAACCACCACCTCCATTTCCTCAGAGACTTCAACAACAGAAGTTGGATAAGCAATTTTCAAAATTTATGGAAATATTTAAGAAGCTTACAATCAATATTTCATTTGCCCAACCCCTAGAGCAAATGCAAGGATATGTAAAGTTTATGAAGGATATTCTCAACAGTAAAAGGAATTTTGAAGATAATGAAACTGTTGCACTTAGTGACGAGTGCAGTGCTATAATTCAAAAGAAACTTTCTAAAAAGCTTAAAAATCCTGGTAGCTTTACAATTCCATGTGCAATAGGAGACCGATTTTATAGAAAAGCTTTATGTGATTTAGGTGCAAGCATTAAGCTTATGCCATTATCAATAT
Source organism: Phalaenopsis aphrodite (assembly GCA_003013225.1). NCBI lineage: Eukaryota > Viridiplantae > Streptophyta > Magnoliopsida > Asparagales > Orchidaceae > Phalaenopsis > Phalaenopsis aphrodite. Next base: position 1,276,879 of record NEWO01000074.1, read on the forward strand.
TTAAAATATTGGGATTAGGAGAAATAACCCCTACTACTGTAACTCTGCAGTTATCAGATCGTTCAATAACCTATCTTAAAGGAGTTATAGATGATGCCCTAGTGAAAGTGGATCAATTTATCTTTCGTGTTGATTTCATTGTACTAGATATGAAGGAAGATAAAGAGATACCTATCATTTTAGCGAGACGATTATTAGCCATAGGAAGAGCAATGATAGATGTACAAAAAGGAGAATTAATAATGCCTGTCAATGATCAAACTATTACTTTTAACATTTCAAAATCAATGAAATACTCTGCAAAAGGTAAAGATGATGAATGCTATAGAATGGATGTTATAAGATATCTGAGCAAATGCGATTTCAAGACTACTTATGAAGAAAAATCTTAAAAAAATGATTTGGAGCACGAGTAAGAAGAGGAATTAAATGAATGTGTAAACCTTTTTAAGAAGATTCAGGTTATGTTCAAAATTTTTTTGAAATTTTCGACACAATAGACAAAGATAAATCATTTTGTTCATCTATTGAATAACCACCATAACTTGAGTTGAAATTACTTCCTAGACATTTGAAATATGCCTTTTTAGGATTTTCCTCAACTTTACCTGTTATAGTTTCCTCGATGTTAACAAAGGATGAAGAAAAAAAGCTAATCAAAATTTTGAAAAATTTTAAGAAAGCCTTCGGATGGACAATTGCTAATATTAAGGGAATCAGTCCTTTAATTTGTACGCATAGAATTAATCTGGAAGAAAACTGAAAACTCAAGGCTGATCCACAAAGGAGATTAAATCTTGTTATGAAAGAGGTTGTTAAGAAAGAAATTTTAAAGTGGTTGGATGCTGGAATTATCTACCCTATTTTAGATAGTGCATGGGTTAGTCTAATTAACTATATTCCTAAAAAAGGAGGAGTAACTATAAATGTGAATGAGCATAATGAGTTAATACCTACTAGACAAGTTACAGGGTGTTGAATATACATTGATTATAGAAAATTTAATTTTTCCACTAGGAAAGATAATCTTCCACTACCCTTTCTAGATCAAATGTTGGATAGACTAGCTGGGCACAAATACTTTTATTTTCTCTATGGATATAGCGGTTATCACCAAGTTCAAATATCTCTTGAGGATCAAGAGAAAATAACTTTTACCAATCCTTATGGTACTTTTGCTTTTAGAAGAATGCCCTTTGGTTTATGTAATGCCCCTTCATGCTTTCGCTCTCTATCTCACTTTCTCTTTTCCTCTCTCTTTGTCTCTCCCATTTCTCTTTAATTCTTGTAACCTCTAGCAAATAGAAAGAGGGAGAGAAGCATGATAGAGAGCGAGAAATAAAGAATACAAGAGAGAGATAGAATGAGACAAATAAGGAGAGTGCACTAACAACAGAGTGAGGGAGCAAACGAGGGAGAGAGAGCATGACAGATAGAGAGAGAGAAGATAAAGAGAGGGAAAGTGAGAGGAAAAATAAGAGAGAAGGGGTATGTGAGTGATTGAGAAAGAAATAAGAAAGGGAAACAAATGAGATATGAAAGGAGTGAGAGAGTTAGAGTGTGAATGAGATAAAATGAGAGAGAGAATGAGAGAAAGAAGTGTGGGAGTGACCAAAGGAAAATATGTTAAGATTTTCATACCTATTTTATATTGTTTTAATGATATTGCACTTTAAAGAAATATATTTTTGATTTTTTGTTACAGGAATGATGAATTAGGGTCATTAGACCAAAAGGATACAAAAAGGAGCGAATTTGGAGCAAAAAAGACCAAAATGTGAAGATTTGAACTAGGGCGCAGCGGTGAGCCCAACAACGCCGACGGTGAGATTTTCCCAAGACTCAAGAATTAATTCACTTAGAAGGCCTGCCAACAGCGTGCTCGACGGTTATGCCCGACTAGGCATTTGATGAGGACAAATTTTGGAGGGGTGCTTAGGCAACTCTTAGGAAAGCTAATCCACATCTTTAAAGAGAAGACTTTAGCCAAAAATAGAGGAGAAGAGACTCAAAATTGAAGTGTGAAAAAAGTGTAGAGAGTCTAAATTGTGAGGAATTCTTCGAGAGATTGTAAGAGTAGAGGGAAAGTGAGAGATTTCTTCCTCCTTGACACTTTGAAGAAGAATTCTGTGCTGTAAAAAAAGGAAGAGATTCAGAGGAACTTCGAGGAGTTTTCTTAGGGTGAAATTATATATATGTTTATTTAATATTATAGTTTGTATGACTTTGATTTTATATATGAATAACGAGTTTTGTTGTGTTTTCCCCATGAGATCTGTGTAGTTTTCTCTGTCTTTCTCCTTTTCTTGAGATTTGTGAAATGGTGATTTGAATTGGTGAAGCCATGAAAATGTTTAAGAAATTGTGATGATCATTTCACTTAGATCTTAATTTACTTTCAATCTGATCAATTGATTTGTTAAAATAGGTTGAGTTTTAAAACTAAAGTGAAGATTACATCCAAGATTCAAAGAGTTCAAAGCCATTGGAAGTTGGGTGCAAATAAATTGGGAAATAAAATTATCGGGCGTAGAATTGGAGATTTTATAGTGACAGGCTAAAATCCCCAATTTGGTCTTATCATTTGGCTGCTGAAGTGTAGATGTTAGCCCTCAGGCGAAGGGAACGTGGGAGCTTCGAAGTGAGAGCCGATATCCTCCCAGCCTAGCCGTAGATTCAGTAAAGAAGCGTAGGATTAGTCATGTTCTTTATGCCTGGACCAAAGGGTAAAGAATATGAGTGCTCCTACTTGACACAATACAAATTGAACTGATTCACTTTATCCATTCACTATAATTTTTTGACAAGGAGAAGGATGCTTTCTTATATATTGAATATGACATTAAAAACCTCATTAGTATAATTAGTAATTTAAGAGTTATTAAAATTACATATTTATTTCAATTGCCTATTAGTGACAAATAAGCAAATTGAGTTCCATTATTGCAATTGAGTATTACTTTTTCTAAAATCATAGTTCGTAGTTCTAATATTACTCCCTGTGGGATCGATACTTAGGACTCCATTAGAGCCCTATATTACTTGAGTGATACATATACTTACGTTGATAAGTGTGACTTTATATATTGAATATTTTATACATTCATTTTTATCGAATCTATAACTATTATTAAGTTTTGGTACGGTTGCTGAGGAATTAAATCTCTTAGCAGTAGTATTAAATACTTTTATTTTTAAGCATATAGAAAGTTGATGCAAGTTTTCGACGCCATTGCCGTGGAGTAAACAAGAATCACAATTAGAGTAACAGACAAATTAGTATTATTAGAAAATTTTTACTTGAATTGCAACTTATTTTCATATTTAGTTAATTGTTACTGTGTACTTATTTCAAATTGTATGCGTAAATTTGGACCTGAAAATCTTATACCCTACGATTCAGAATTAGAACGCACTGTTAGAAAAATTAGAAGATTGAGAAGAGAACCTAGAAATTATGATACAATAGAAAACAACATGAACAATCAAGGAATAAAAAATGAACACCAACCTAGACCCCTAAAAGATTATGCAAATCCTACAGCAGATGAAATTCACTTATTTATCAAAAATCCTTATGTAGTTGCTAATTCATTTGAGCTTAAACCTACTATTATCCAAATGATACAAAATAATAAATTTGGAGGTACACCAAATGAAGATCCTAATTTATACCTCGCTAGTTACTTAGAACTGTGTAATACTTTTAAATATGACAGAGTTTTAAACAATGTTGTTAGACTTAGAATTTTCCCTATTTCAACGAGGGATAAGGCTAAGATGTGGTTAAATTTGTTAGCACCAGGATCTATTAGAACTTGGGGAGAACTTTCACAGAAATTTTTATCCAAATATTTCCTTCCATCCAAAACTACTAAACTTAGAAATGACATAACATCGTTCTGTCATATTGATGAAGAGTCAATATACGAAGCTTGAGAGAGATTTAAAGATTTTCTTAGGAAATGCCCTCATCATTCGTTACCAGATTGACTTATAATTCAAACTTTTTATAATGGATTAGTAGGATCAATTAGATTGATTATAGATGTTGTGGCCGGTGGTTCTTTAATGTCAAAATCTTTTGATGAGGCTTATTCATTAATAGAAGAGATGACTATCAACAATTTTCGATGGCCCTCTGAAAGGGTAAATCCTGAAAGAGTAGCTAATATCCATGATTCTGATGCAATATCTATGTTAGCTTCGCACATTGCTGCAATATTAAATAAATTAGATCATTATGGGATGAATTATTCTCCAACACCACCTATGATGGAAGAGAATTCATCTGGGCAATTTGTATCCAAACTTCATATGAGACTTTAAATGCTATTAAAAGACCCAACAACCCTTACTCAAACTATTATAACCCAGGATGGAAGAATCATCCAAATTTTAATTAGAATAACAATTCTTCTACAAATCATTAATGGGCGAACAACCCAGTGAACCCATTAAGAAATTCATCCAACCAAGGAAATGTTAACTATAGATCTTCATATCCTCCAGGATTTAATAGTAACACTCAAATTAAGGAGAAGAAGTTGTATATGGAAGAGCTGATGTTAAACATGGGTCCAAAATTGCAGAATTAAGGAAATCAATTACAAATTTAAGGAATCAATTACAAAATCAAGGAACTGCTATTAATTTTAAAAATCAATTAGGGCATATCACTACTGTGCTTAGTAACCGAACATTGGGAATATTTCCTAGTACTATGGAACCAAATCCTAAAGATCAAGGAAAAGAACAGATAAAAGCGATACAATTACAAAGTGGAAAAAAATTGGAAACAAGAGTGTAGAAAGAAATGGAAACTGAAAAAGAGAAAGTGTATACTGAAAAAGAAAAGGATCATGAGTATCCAGATTTAGAATATCCACTTACACTAATGAAAATTATTATGGAGAAACCTCCACCACCGTTTCCTCAAATATTGAAGCAAAACAAACAGAATAAATAATTCCCCAAATTTTTAGAAATTTTTAAGTTAACGGTAAATATTCCCTTCGTAGAAGCTTTAGAGCAAATGCCCAATTATGTGAAATTTATGAAAGATATCCTAAACAAGAAAAGGAAGTTCAGTGACAACGACACTGTTGCACTTAGCTAAGAGTGTAATGCAATTATTCAGAAAAAGCTTCTAGAAAAATTAAAAAATCCTGGCCGTTTCACTATACCGTGTGCTATCTGTAAAAAATTTTATGGAAGAACTTTATGTGATTTAGCAGCCAGCATTAATCTTATGCCTCTATCAATTTTCAAAAGACTAGGATTAGGAGAAGTCTCACCTGCTTCTGTAACTCTTCAGTTAGCCGATCATTCAGTTACATATCCTAAGGGAGTTATAGAAGATGTGTTAGTAAAAGTTGATAAATTTATCTTTCCTGTGGATTTCATTGTTTTAGATATGGAGGAAGATAAAGAAATACCTATCATTTCAGAGAGACCATTTTTAGCTACTGGAAAAGCTATGATAGATATTCAAAAAGGTGAATTAACTATGAGATTTAATGATCAGGAAGTGACTTTTAACATTACAAAATCTATGAAATACTCTGTTGTTGAAAGAGATAATGAATGTTTTTGTATGGAAGTTAATGAACATCTATTGAATGAACATTGTAAAGAACATTTTGAAGAGAAAGAACAATTTGAAGATATTGATGAAGTTATTTTGGATGAAATAAAAAATGAAGAATTAGATTATGTTCAGGAATGATTCGAGATACTGGATATTATAGAAAATGCTGATAAGAATCTATTTTCGTCAATTATAAAATCACCTGAACTTGAGTTGAAAATATTGCCTAGGCATTTTAAGTATGTGTTTCTGGGAGACTCATCTACATTACCTGTTATTATATTTTTAGAATTAAATGATTTGCAAGGGAAAATACTGTTAGATACGTTGAAAAGATATAAGAAAGCTTTTGGTTAGACCTTAACTGATATTAAGGGAATCAGTCCTTTGATGTGTATGCATAGAATTATATTAGATGAACAATATAAACCAAGAGTTGATCCATAAAGGATATTAAACCCAATGATGAAAGAAGTAGTTAAGAAGGAAATTTTGAAATGGTTTGACAATGGAATGATATATCCTATTTCCGATAACAAATGGGTAAGTCCAATTCATTGTGTTCTTAAGAAAGGAAGAGTGACTGTTGAAACAAAAGAAAATAATGAATTAATAACTATCAGACAAGTTAGTGGGTGGCGTATTTGCATTGATTATAGAAAATTAAACACTGCCACCAAGAAAGATCACTTCCCTTTACATTTTTTAGACCAAATAGTAGATAGACTTGTTGGGCACAAATATTCTTGTTTTTTAGATGGATATATTGGTTACCAACAAATTCTTATTGGTCATGAGGATCAAGAAAAGACAACATTTACTAGTCCTTTTGGAACTTTTTCTTTTAAAAGAATGCCTTCTGAATTATGTAACGCACCTGCAATGTTTGAGAGATGTATGATGTCTATATTTAATAAGTTAATTGATGATGAATTAGAAGTATTTATGGATGATTTCTCTGTATTTGGAACATCATTTGACGCATGCTTAAATTACCTTGAAAAAGTCTTAGAGTTGCAGGAGGAATTGTGTTAGGGAATAAAATTTCAAAAGATGGTATGGAAGCAGACCCTGCAAAAATTTAAGTTATATCTAAACTAACTCCTCCTACTAATGTAAGAGAGGTTAGGAGTTTTCTTGGACATGCTGGTTTTTAAAGGCATTTTATTAAAGATTTTTAAAAAATTACTAAACCTCTATGCCAACTTTTAGAAATGGACAAGAAATTTGAATTTAATGAAAGCTGTTTAAATGCCTTTGAGTTATTAAAGAAAAAAATTAATCACAGCCCTATTATAGTTTCACCTAACTGGGAGAAACCATTTGAACTGATGTGTGATGCTAGTAATTATGTTATTAGAGCTGTCCTTGGACAAAAGTTTGAAAAGATTTTTAAAGTTACATACTGCACTAGTAAAACTCTTATTGATGCTCAAATCAACTATACTGTTACTAAAAAAGAGTTACTGACCATTGTGTATTCTTTGGACAAATTTAGATCTTATTTAATTGTAGCTAAATGTGTTGTGCACACTGATTACTCTGCTATTAAATATATAATGAAGAAGAAGGATGTCAAAAAAAGGTTAATTAGATGGATACTTTTGATGCCAGAATTTGATCTTGTGGTTATTGATAGAAAGGAAATTGAAAATCAAATAGTTGATCATTTGTCAAGATTAGAAAATCATGAATTATCTGACAACGACAATGAAATTATAGGCAGTTTCCTGATGAAAAACATTATAATATTAATGTGTGGAAAATACCATGATATGCTGATATTGTTAACTATATTGTAAGTGATATTTTGCCACCTATGCTGACGCTACAACAACAAAGGAAATTCATTCATGATGCGAAAAAATATTTTTGGGATGAGCCTTATTTATATAAACAATGTAAGGATCTTATTATGAGAAGATGTATACCTAATGAAGAAACTGAGCTAATCATTAAGAAATGTATTGATTCTGAATTTGGAGGGCATTTTGGGATTGATAAAACTGCTTATAAAATTTTACAAGCTAGATTTTATTGGCCTACTATCTTTAGGGATGTTTATAGATACATAAAAACTTGTGATCGATGTCAACAAGTAAGCAATATATCTAGAAGAAATGAAATGCCTCTGAATTTCATGTTAGAAGTTGAGATCTTTGATGTTTGGGGATTAGATTTGATGGGATAATTTATTGCTTCATTTGGGAACTTAAATATATTAATTGCAGTAGACTACGTTTCAAAGTGGATTGAAGCACAAGCTTTACCTCATTGTGATGCTAAAAATGGTTCAAGATTTTTAATGAAAAATATTTTCACTAGATACGGAATGCCTATAATGATTATCACTGACGGAGGATCCCTTTTTAGAAATAAATACATTCAGAGATTGACAGAAAAATTTAATATTATTAATAGAATCTCTACTGCCTATCATCCACAAACCAGTGGGTTAGCTGAAGTTTCTAATAGAGAGATTAAACAAATACCTGAGAAGATTGTAAACCCTAGTAGAGTAGATTGGTCCACTAGACTTGATACAAAATTATGGGCTTACAGGGCTGCTTATAACACTCTTATTAGAATGACTCCTTACAGACTAATTTTTGCAAAAACATGTCACTTACCAGTAGAATTGGAGCATAAAGCATATTAGGCAATTAAGGAATTTAATTATAATTTGAAAGATGCTGGTAAAAAGAGATTTTTACAATTAAATGAATTAGAAGAGTTAAGAAATGAATCTTATGATAATGACAATATTTATTAGGATAAACTAAAGTTATGACAAGATCGGAAGATTAACCAGAAGAACTTTGAACCAGGACAAGAATTTTTGCTTTACAATACTATACTGAAGTTATTTCCTGGGAAATTGAAGTCTTGTTTGTTAGGACCCTTTACTGCGACTCAAGTTTATACTTAACGAGCTATTAAGATTTAAGATCAGAAGACTAGAAATAAATTTAAAGTAAATGGACACAAATTAAAACCATATTTTAAGGGTAAAAGACCAAATTTTAAAGAGGTTTTAATGATCAGCCAACCTGAATAACATCTGGATAGGTCGGGCTGACGACGTTATACCAAGCACTTTATGGGAGGCAACCCATAGTTATCTTTAGTTTTATTGCGATTATATTAGTTTTTATTTGAAATTATCATTAGTTTGTGGTAGTATTGAGATCTACTACTCTTATTTACCCTTGAATCATCATAAAAGTTTGATCTATAGAGAAAAATTGGAACACATTCGGACCAGAGCGAAACTGTGCAATTTTTGCCTTGGGCACCGACGCCGTCGACGACGGGTTTTTCCCAAGAGTCCAGGAAAAATAAATACAGAAGGCTCGCCGATGGTGCCCTCGACCTCGCCGATGGTGAGACCGATGAGATGGCAGTTTCTGGAGTTTGAATGGCAATTTTTGGCGGTTTATGGGCGGGAGTTACCCTTTTAAACTCCCAAATTTGATTCCTAAGTTCATACTTCCCCAAAAAATGAAGTGAAACTCCACCAATTTCATTCCTATGGTGTCCAATTCCCCTGATAATCCCAGAATGCAAGTGTTCAATCGGTGAAAGTTTATTAGTGCAGAAGGGCGGCGATCCTCAATAAGGTACTGATGAAGAAAAGATTGATCAAGGAACGAGGATTCATAAATCTCGGATTGAATAATCCCTCTATGGAAATTGAAGAGATGATAGTGTGGCAAAGATGGAAAGTACTGTGATATACTACCGCCGCCATGGTTGTTTCTGTGGTGAAGGAAATTTATGCAAATTTGCATGGAATCAACTAGGGAGTTGTTTATGTGCGAGGTAGATGGATAACTTTCACTCCTGCACGGATCAACAAATTATACATGATCGAGAACGTTCCTGTCTGCCACTATTCCAACTTCATCTCAACAAGAAACCAGATGAATATGATTTACCAATATTTAACAGATGAAACTCAAGACTGGGAAATGAAAGAAAACGGGTATGTTAGTTTTTCTGCAACACTCCTAAATGCCGTTTCAAAACACTGGAACTTCTTCATTTCTATGAAACTATTACCGATAATGAAGATAGGTAAAGTTTCTAAAGAAAGTTCTATTGCAAATTACTGTATCCAAAGGGGACTGCCGATCAATATTGGATCAATAATTTTGGAGTCAATTTTAGGCATGATCATTCATGGATCAACTTATGGGCTTGGACACCCTTACACAATTTTCTCACTTTACAGTCAGTTTCAAGTATCCTACAAAACCTTTGGACCCAACTGAGAGATTCCTAGCTTTTGAAGATGAAAATGACATGACTATTATAGTAGATCAAGCATCTCAAAATTCACTGCCAGTTCAACCCTTAATTCCTGACAAGACTCTGGTGATCCTGCGCAAACTCAAGAAATTAGAGAAGAGCTACAAAATGTCATGAATGCATTTAATAATATCTTTGATTTCTTCTATCATCTAGAGTGGAGAATGAAAGAACATTTTGAGCACTCTGGACATTTAGAAGATAGTTTGATAAGGCTGATGAGGAGGATAAAATTAATAGAAGGGATTCTACTGAAGAATTTCCATAGCGACCCTTCTACAACCTCTTCATTCATGTGCAATCAATGGGTGATCCTGGAGGTGAATCTAGTACTGAATCTGATGAATAGCATATTTATATGCTACATGTCTGTCTATATATGTAATTTGATTTGAACTTTGCATTTGCTTTGCTTTAGAATTTTGTTTTTAGATCCTTGTATAGTTGAGACTAAGCGTAAGATGTTTTGTTTTAAATGTTTTGAGTGTTGTGGCTTGGATTGTGATGTTGAATTAATGTATTGAGGTTGAGAAAATACAAAACTTAGGTGTGTTATGTAACGTATATTGTACCCCTTGGAATTTATATATAAATGTGATGGTTTGTGTTGTGAAATTTTATTTGTGATAAGTAAATCATTTAATCACTTAAAATTATGTCTATAATGATTTAAAAAATGTTGTTGAGGCTTGAAGTTGATCAAAATCCCAAAAATTTGGAAATTGTATCAAATCAATAGAGCCGCCGACGGTAGATTTTTACCGAGAGTTATGCTTAAATTTCAATAGAGCGCTCTGACGGCGCTGAACACCCCGCCGATTGTGAGCTCATGAAAAAACACCTTTAACAGCAATTTTGACCAGTCAACCGGCACTATTCATCATCCTCTTCCTCCTAAAAATGTGATTTTTGACCTAGGGCTTGAGAGATCTTGAATTTGGGGCAATTTCAAGGCTTTTTGACACTGGATTTGATCATCTCTAGGTAAGAGCATCACTTCAAACTAAAAATATTTGATTTTCATCATGGATTTCTTCCACATTGAGGAGATCCAAAAAATTTTAGAATGTGAAGAAAATATTAGAAAGAAATTCATGGAATGTAATGTTGAACTCTTAGAATTACTTTTGGGAGCCATTATTTGGATATTTGAAGTATATTTTGGAACTTTTCTATAATTGTGATTAGATTGAAATGGCTCCATGAAAAAAGAGATGACTTGATTTCATCGAGTTTCGCTTTGTCAATGCGAAGGATCAATCAAGATTTACTTTTGTATTTGAAGGAAAGAAATGCATACAAGATCGAGTTTTTGAAAGTCTCAGAGGAGAAATTGAACGAGTTATTACCGAGCGGAGGTGGGAAAACTTCTGTTACACCACAAATAAAGCCGCTGCAAATATCGTGAAAGATATCTATGCCAACGTATTCTATTCTGAAGACAAAATCGTTCAAGTGCGGGGATTTCCTATTGAATTTATTGTCGCTCGCATCGACACCTTTTACGAAGTCGTAAACTCTTATAGTTGCCATTATGAATCCTTCAATACTATGGAAGGCACCCTGAATGATGTGATCAACTTTTTTAGTGATGGGAAAGGAACACGGAAGATTAAGCAACGAGAACGATTAAATTTTTCTACTTCCATGATAAATGCCACCTCTAAGGCGTGACACTATTATATATGCTCTACTCTATTACCGACTTATCTCCATAGTGAGGTAACTAGAGATAGAGCTATTCTAAATTTCTGTATTAAGAATAACAAAAATATAAATGTGGGGAGAATTATTTTTAAGAATATATTGACTACGACAAGGAGTGAAACAAGTGGAGGTCTAGGACAGCCTGACCTTATTTATGCACTTTGCCAATTTTTTGGAGTAGAAGCTCGAGGTGATGAGGAATGGGTTTACCCTATGTAACCCATTAATAAAGCTAATTTGAAAACTTATGAAACCCATGAGAAATGGATGACTGGAAGTAGGAGTCAAGAACCTTCAACTAGTAGAGATGTCCTCTCTACAAGTTATGACCTTCCGCCTTCTTGTTCCCCTACTTTGACTGATTTGATGAATGAGTTGACCTTGCAGTGGAAGAGCATAAAATTAATAAATGAAAGGATTAGAGGTTTAGAACGTTGAAATGATTATGATAGTGAGTACCTTCAAAGGCATTCAAATTTTGAGGTAGCTTATTATGAAGCTCAGGCCTGACACTACAGAGGTGAGCCTGATGTTACTTTCCCTGAGTGCCCCCGATATACTCAATATCAACCCAATCCTACTGTTGATCAAGGAGACGAACAAATATTTTGGAATTTTGATATCTGAATGTAGTTTATGTATTTGTACTTTTATTTTTATTGTTATGTTGCACTTGGACAATTTTTAATTTTTGTTATAAAGTTAGTGTGGTAGTTAAATTTGTATGTGTACTATAATAGATGTTGAGTAGTATTTTGTAATGTAATGTGATTTTTATTTTGCATTTTAATTTTAATTATTTTGTTTAGTATGGTGGTTGTGTTAGGAAATATTTTGCTTGTTTAATGTTTTACTTTTAAACTTATTTCAAAATTTCATTGCCCAACAACCTCTCTATTGATTTATATTTGTAGAAAGCTCGTAATGTTACAGACCAAGTGAAGTAGAATTTTGAGAAGGACTGCAAAAATTTCAGAATGAAGAAAATGCCTAAAATACTGAGGTATGATTTATATTTAAAATTTTTCTTTCCACCTGTATCATTTTATATTGCAAAATTTAAGTTTGGGGGAGGGAAGAAAAAGATTAACTATTAGATGTCTTCTATTTAATTATTTTCAAAAATTATTTATATGATTTTATGTAATATTTAATTCAGGTAACTATATTTTGTAGCTTTTAAAATATTATGGTAGATTTAAAGAAATATTTTTTTAATGAAAATTAATTTTGTAACTTAAGATATTTTGTATAAGAGAATAAGATTATAGTTAACTACTTAAAGTAAAGGAAACAATATTTTGAAGAATTAAGAATCTAGAAATTTATTTGAGAAGAAAAGATTGGGGCTCAACTATGTAAAAGCTATGAAATATTTATAAGGTAAGGGATTGCTTTGAGTTTCAAATTTAGGGAAAGAAAGGTGACGTTCAAAATCATTAAAGGCTATTGAGATATAGTAATCCTAACTTTAAAAAGGAAAAAGAAAGGATTGACAACAATCCCTAAAAAGAAAAAAAATATATATATAGGATTGAAAACAATCCAAATGAAAAATAAAAAAGAAAGAAAAAAAAATATGGAAGTGAGGAGAAGTTTGAGGATATGCCTAATCAAAAATTAGTTTCACTGGACCTATTTAAGGGGAAAACCTAAATACATTCCTGAACTTATATTTATGGACTAAATCTTTTACCAGTAGAGTTCTCATGAAATTCCTATCCTTTGGATATTCTAAGTGACTTAATATTGCAACATATAGTTATTCTTGAAATGAATAGAAAACTAGAACTCTTAAACTTGATGACTAGATAATCTTGTAGTTACATAGTTAATTTAATTACTTGAATTTTTTTCTGAAAATCAGACTATAGTATTTATTTAAATCAAACTTATAGTATTTCTGAATTGAAACTTTACTACAATAGATCATAACTTTTATATAGTACCAAAATTACATGAGGACAAGTAATAGTTAAGTTTGGGGGATTTTAACCAAAGGAAAATATGTTTAGATTTTCATACCTATTTTATAATATTTTTGATGATATTGCACTTTAAAGAAAGGTATTTTTTATGTTTTGTTGCATAAATGATGAATTAGGCTCATTGGAGCAAAAGCATGCAAAAAGGAGAAAATTTGGAGCAAAAAAGACCAAAATGTGAAGATTTGAGCAAGGATGCCGACGGCAAGCCCAACGCGCCTAAGACAAGATTTTCCCAAGACTCAAGAATTAATTCACTTAGAAAGTCCGCTGACGACGCCCTCGAGCCGCCGATGGCGAGCTTGACAGTTATGCCCAACTAGGCATTGGATGAGGACAAATTTTGGAGGGGTGCTTAGGCAACTCTTGGGAAAGCTCATCCACATCTTTAAATAGAAGACTTTAGCTGAAAATAGAGGAATAGGGACTCAAAATTGAAGTGTGAAAAAAGTGTAGAGAGTCTAAATTGTGAGGAATTCTTCGAGCGATTGTAAGACTGGAGGGAAAGTGAGAGATTTCTTCCTCCTTGTTGCTTCGAAGAGGAATTTTGTGTGCTGTAAAGAAAGGAAGAGATTCAGAGGAACTTTGATGAGTTTTCATGGGGAGAAATTAGAGATAAATTTATTTAATATTTTAGTTTGTTTGACTTTGGTTTTATATATGAATTCCGAGTTTTGTTGTGTTTTCCTCATGAGATCTGAGTAGTTTTCTCTGTCTTTCTCTTCGTCTTGAGATTTGTAAAATGGTCAATTGAATTGGTGAAGCCATGAAAATGTTCAAGAAATTATGATGATCCCTTAACTTCAATCTTAATTTACTTTCAATCTAGCCAATTGATTTGTTAAAATATATTGAGTTTTACAACTAAAGTGAAGATTACATCCAAAATTCAGAGAGGTGAAAGCTCTTGGAAGTTGGGTGCAAATAAATAGGGAAATAAAATTATAGGGATTAGAATTGGAGATTTTAGAGTGACAGACTAAAATCCCTAATTCGGTCCGATTGTTTGGGTGATGAAGTGTAGATGGTAGCACTCAGGCGAGGGGAACGTGGGAGCTCTGAAGTGAGAGCCGGTATCCTCCCAGCCTATCCACAAATTCAGTAAACAAGCGTCAGATTAGTCAATGTTTTTTATTCCTGGACTAAAGGGTAAAGAATAGGTATGATCCTATTTGGCACAATACAATTTGAACTGATTTACTTTATCCATTCACTATAATTTCTTGTCAAGGAGAAGGATGCTTTCTTATATATTAAATATCACATTAAAAACCTCATTTGTATAATTACTTATTAAGAGCTATTAAAATTACATATTTATTTCAAATGTCTATCAGTGACATATAAGCAAATTGAATTCCATTGTTACAATTGAGTATTGCTTTTTTCTAAAATCTTAGTTCATAGTTCTAATATTACTCCTTATGGGATCGATATCTAGGACTCTATTAGAGCCCTATTCTACTTGAGCGAAACATATACTTGTGTTTATAAGTGTGACTTTACAATTATTGAATATTTTATATATCCATCTTTATCAAATCTAAAATTGTTATTAAGTTTTAGTACAGTTGCTGAGGAGTTAAATCATTTAGCAGCAGTATTAAATATTTGTATTTTTAAGCATATATAAAGTTGTCATTATGGAGCTAAAGAAATCATCGTTAAGTAAGGGAATGAGGGAGAAAGATGAGGGATAGGGAGAGAGTGAGAGATAAAAATAGAGTGAGAGATAGATTGAGTCTTAGAATGGGAGGTGGAATGAGCAAGATTGTGGGAGAGAGTGAAGGAGATGTGAGAGAATGACAAATAGATAGAGATGTCGAGAGAAGGGTTAATAGTTATAAGAGATAAATATATAGAAAAATAGATAACATGTAAGAGAATGAGAGCAAGGGAGACATGAGGGAGAAGTGAGACAGGGAAAGAAGGATAGGGAGGGAGTTTAGGTAGAAGAGAGGTAGTGAGAAAGAATAATAGACAAAGTGAGAGAGAAAGTGAGAGAGAGATAGAAGAGAGAAAAGGAGAGTTAAAGTGTGAGAGAGTGACAGAAAGAGGCACATAGATAGAGCAAGAGTGAGGGATTGAAAGAGAGAGAGAGTTAGAGAGGGAGGGTGGGAGGAGCAAGAAAGAGAAAGAAAAAGAGAAAGAGTGTGTGAGTGTGAGTGAGATAGGGAAAGAGAAATTAATGAAGCAAGAGAGAGAGGGATAGTGAGAGAGAGTGAGGTTGAGAGTTAAAAAGAGGCTAAAAGGGAGTGAGGGATGGAGGAACAGATAGGGATATGGAGCTCAAGTGAGAGATAGAAATATAGAGAGAGGAAGGGAGAGAGAGGGAGGGAAAAGAGAGGTGGAGGGAGAGAGAGCATGAGAATGAGTATAGGAGAGGGATAGATTTTGAGAGGGAAAGGGAGAGAAATAGGAATGGGGAAGAGAGATATGAGGAGCGAGAAAGGGAGGGAGAGAGTAAAAAAAGAAATTTATAGAGATTAAGAGAGATGGTTTATGATAGAGTGAAAAAGAGACAGTGAATGGGGTAGAAAGAAATATGCCTCCCTCCTTTTGATTGTTCCCTCCTCTACATAAAAACATTTTTTCACTCTCTTTATATATCAATCGCTCTCTCCCCTTCTACATCTCAATATCTCTCTCTTCATCTCTCTCTATTATTTTATCTCACTCTCCATCTCTCTCAAACTAATAGCCTCATTCTCTCTCATTCTCTATCTCTCTCAGTCACTCCCTCCCTCCATCTCTCAGTGAGCAAGAAGGAGATATATAGAGATGAAGAGATTCTATGAGTGAGAGATATAGAGAAATAAAGAATGAGAGATAGAAAAAAGAGGAGAGAAAAGAGGGTTGGAGGAAGGGAGGAAGATAGGGAGAGTATGCCTCCATCTCTTTCCATACTTATTGTCTCTGTTTCACTGTTTCTCCTTTATGTCTCTCTCTCTCTCTCAACATTCATCCCTCCCTCTCTTTCTCTTTTATTACCTTGCTCTCACTTTCTCTGAGTGAGAAAGTGACAATGAGAGCGAAAAGGAGAGAAAGATAATAAGAAAGAATTAGATAGACAGAGAAAAGAGGGAAATAGTGAAAGAATGAGAGAGTGAGAGGAGGATCAAAGAAGAGGAAAAGATCTTTATTTCTCTCTCCCTCTTTTACTTCTTTTTGTCCTCACCCAGCTTCTCTCTCTCTTTCACTCACTCTTTCTATCTATCTCTCTCTCTTCTTTCTTTATTCTCTCTATCTCTCTATTTGTTCTCCCTCTCACAACCCACACTTTCTCTCTTCTTACTTTTCGCTCCCTCTTTTTTTATCTCTCTCTTTCCCCTTACCACCTCATCATTCTCTAGTTCTCTCACTGTCTCTCTCACTCTTTATCCCCTTCTTTCCATAATATCTCTATTATGCTCTCTCTCACTCACTTGCACTTCCTCTCTCCCCCATCTCTCTCTCTGTTCCACTCTCTCACCTTGCCTCCACTCCTCTTTCTTTCTCACTTTATTGAACTCTCTCCCTCTCTCAATTTCTCTCTTACAACTTCACTTACTCTCTCTCCCAATCTTTCTTTTTCTCATATCTTCTCTTTCTTTCTCCACTTTTGCTCTTATTTATCATCTAACTTTCTCTCTATATATATTTGTCTTTATCTCTCTCTTTTCTTCTATCTCCAGCTTTAACTATTTCCCACTCTAGCTTCCAAATTCTCTCTCTTAAAAATCACTCTTTTCTCACGCTTGCTCTATCCCTCCTCTCTTTATCGCTCATTCTCTCTCACACAAATATCTTTCTCATCCCCCTTGACTCATCCTCTTCACCCACTCTATCACTCTTGCTTTCTCACTTCTCACTCCCTCAATTACTATCACGTTATTCTCTCTCCCTTCATTTTCTATATTCTCTCTCTTTGTAATTATCTATCTTTAACATTAACTTTCTCCCACTTAACAATCACTTATCTATCTCTTCCACCTCTCTCTATCTTCTTCATTCGATCTCCCACCCTCTCTCTCTTTCACTTTATCTCTCTATCTCTAGCTCTCTCTAAATTCTCCTTATGGCCTCCGTCCCCTTTTAACTATCTTCCTCCAAGTTAGAGAGAGTGTGTAAGAGAGCAATGAGAAAGTGATACAGGAAGATCTCCCTTGCTACCTATCTCATTTTCTCTCTTGTAATCTCTTATTTTCTCTTTTAATTTCTATCTCTCCTCCCCCCTCTCTATCCTCACTCTCTCACAAACAATCAGCATCTCTCTCCCCATCCTTTTTAAAATGAGATAGAGACAGAGAGATATAAGGAGTGGGAGAAGCATGAGAGTGAAGAGAGATAGAAAGACAGAGAGAGTGATAGAGCATGAGAGATAGAGATCAAAAGAGGGAGATGAGTTGATAGCTTAAGGGAGAGAGAGAAAGTTAAGAAAAAAGAGAAAGAATGATCAAGCGAGAGAATAGTGAAAGATATTGATTGAGGTAGCAAGAGAGAAAAAATTTGAGGGTCAAAGATATTGAGAGGGAAAAGGTAAGTGAGGGACAAAGAAGAGAGAGAGTGTGAGATAAAAAGTTAGGTAAGAGGGGAAGAGAGATAAAGAGATAGATAGTGATGAAGAGAAAACAAATAGAGGGAGAGATCAGTTGATAGTTTGAGAGAGAGAGTGATAGAGAGAGAAGCAATATTGAGGGCAAAGAGAGTGATATCACTCCTTCGTTAATCTTACCTCTCTCTTTTTCGCTCTCCCTACCTTTATCTCACTCTCTCTTTCTCACTCTCTCTACCTCTATCCCACTTTGTCTTTCTCCCTCTTACCCCTAACTCTTTCCCTCCCTCCCTCCTGCTCCTCTCTATCTTTCTCTCTCTAATCCTCTCCCTCTATCTCTTTTATTGTCTCTTTTTGTCCTCTAACACCCTCTCTCTAATATCTTAATTGCCTCCATCTCCTCATTCATCTTTCAACCTCTCTCTCTCTCTCTCTTAATCTTTCTCTATGTAGAGATGCTCTCTTCTTCTTTCCCTCCCTCCTTCCTTTTTTTCTCTCCCAGTCTCTCAATCTCTTGCTAGAAAGATCATGAGAAAAAAAAGAGAGATGAGAAACATAGAGTGTTAGAGTAATAGAGAGGGCTCAAGAGGTAAGAGAGATAAAAAGACATGGAGATTGAGGGAAAGATCCGGGGGAGAAACATATAAAGAGTAAGTGAGAGGCAGAAAGAGAATGGAAGAGAAGAAGTATGAGGAACAAAGTAAGACTAAGGGAGGGAGGGTGGGAGAGAGAGATTGGTTGATCCTTCCATCTCTCTCTCACTCACTCTCTTTATCTGTCATTCTTTGTTATGTGAGAGAGAGTTAGTGAGAGGAGAAATAGAGAGAGTGGGTGACAGAGTTAGAAAGGCGAGAGACTTTTAGAGGGGAAGGGAAATAAAGAGATATAGAGCTACATAGTGATGATAGGAAGAAAGAATGAGAGATAGTGTGGCAGAGAGAGAGTGAAAAAAGAGAGATAAGGCAAGATGAAGAAAGAGAGAAAGGGAAATGCAGAAAGAGAGAAAGAGAGGGAGGGTGATAATGAGGTAGAAAGAGAGTGAAAGGGGAGAAAAAGATAAATAAAGAGGAAGATAGAGAGAGGTAGAATGTAAGTTGGAGGGAGGGATACAACAAGAGTGAGAGATTGAGAGAAAAGGGATAACAATAGAGAATGAGAGTGAGAGAGAATGAGAGAGAGAGAGATAGATAGATAAAGATAGTGATAGAGAGGTTAGAGAGAGAAGAAGATAAGAAAGAAGGGTTGCATAAGAAAGGGCGAAAGAGAGTGAAAGGGGAAAATGGGATAAATAAAGAAGAAGATAAAGAGAGGTAGAATGTAAGTAGGAGGGAGGGATACAACAAGAGTGAGAGATTGAGAGAAAAGGGATAACAATAGAGAATGAGAGTGAGAGAGAATGAGAGTGAGAGAGATAGATAGATAAAGATAGTGATAGAGAGGTTAGAGAGAGAAGATGATAAGAAAGAAGGGTTGCATGAGAAAGGGCGAGAGAGAGTGAGAGAGAAAGATGGGGAGGGAGAGAGAGAGCAAAAAATGGTGAGGAGAAATAGAGGGAAGAGATGGAGTGAGAGAGCTTGAAATGAATCTAAATAAAGTGAAAATGATGGAGAGTGTGTGTGTGATGGAGAGAAGAAGGGTGGTAGTGATGGAGACAAAGATCTTTCAGTAGCTCTCTATTTGTATCTCTTTTTCTTACTATCTTATGTCAATTTTATACCTTTTTCCTCTCCCTCCTTACTCATGTCCTATCTCTCTCTACCTCCCACTTTCTCATTAAAGAGATGAGAGAGAGACTAGACATAGAATGATAGAGAAGAGAGAGAAAGAGAGGGAAAGGTTTACAGTGGTGGAAGAGAGAGAGGGGGAGAGACATTGATAGTAGAGACAAAGAGTGATTGAGTGAGGGAGATAAATAGAGGGAGAGACAAGAGAGGGGGAGAGAGAGGGAGGGAGGGAGATATAGCACTGAGATAGAGAAAGAAGAGGTATAGAGTAAATAGGGCTGGAGAGAGGTAGAGAGTGATGAACTTTAGAGTGAGGTAATAAGAAATATATCAAGTGGGAGATAGTGAGGAAAAGACCAAGGTAGAAAAGACAGAGTGTGATATAGCTCCCTCCATTCTCTTTTCTCATGCAACCACCTGCCCTCTCTATCTATCACTCTCAATCCCTCTCTCTATTCCTCCTCTCTCACCCTATCCCTCCCTCTCTCTTTCCCTCCCTCTCACTGTATCTCCCTCTTCCCTCACTCTATATCTCTATCCATTTTTCTCTACTTTCTTTATATTTTTCACTCTTCTTCTCTCGCTTCCCTCCTTTTAGAGAGCATTTTTGCTCATTCTCTCTATCACTCACTCCCTTGCATCCTCCCTCCCTCACTCGTTACCTCTCCATTTGTCCCTCCTTTCTTACTCTCTCTCCCTACCTCACTTTCAGTCACATACCTCACTCTCCACTACTCTCTCACTCTTTATTCTCATTCTCTCTCTTCTCTTTCTCTCACTCTTCTCCTTGTCTCCCTCTTTCCTCCTTTTTTTATCTACCACTCTCTCTGTTGCTCTTTCTTGCTCATCTCTCTTCACTCCCTCTACCTCAATATGTCTCTTTCCTGGTCACATTCTACATCTCTCCCTTATTGAATTTTTTCTCTCTCCCTGTCTTCATTCTCTCAATCCCTCTTTCTCTCTCACACACGCTTCAACTTGTCCTTCTCAACCATATTTTCTCTCCCCTATCTCTCTCTCTTTCTCTTCTCCCTCCTGCTCATGATCTCTCTTTCTCTTGCTCTTCTCTTCTCTTTTCTCTTTCTTTGTTATAACTATAGACTAGCGCAAAAGATATAGGAGGGAGAGAGCAAGTCTTAGAGTGGGAGAGAGATAAAGATTGAAAATGATAGATTGAGAGAAGAGGGAGAGTGACAAAGAATGGGAGAGAGTGGGGGGATAAATGAAGGAGAGGGAGAGCATTTACTCTCTCACACATGCACACTCTTCTTTGCCTCTTTCAACTCTCTTTAACCTCTCCCATCTCTTTCTAGGTCTCTTAATTACTCTCTCTTCTCTTACCTTAACTCCCTCACACACTAACTTTCCTACTCTTGGTATCTACCTCAAACTCACTCCCACATACACATACTCTCTCTTACTTTCTCTCTCACCCTCCCTACCCCCTCTCTTCTCTGTCTCCCCCGCTCTTTGTCTCCCTCATTCTCTTTTCCACCCTTTCTCTCTAGCCTTATCTCTATATCTCGACCTCCATTTCCCTTTTAGCCTCTCTCCACTTTTAACTCTCTCCTACTCTAAATCTCTTTCATACTTTCTCTCACTTTTCTAAACTCTCACTCTCCTTTCTCTTCCTCTTAAGCTCCTTTTCACTATCTGTTTCTCTAGCTCCCTCCCACCTTCCTCCCTCCTACCTGTCAAAGAGAGGGAGTGGGAGAGAGAGAGAGAGAAGAGAGAGAGTGTGTGTGAGAGAAAAATATAGAGAGCTTTCACTCGCCATCTCACTCATGCTCACTCTCTTGTAATTACTCATTCTCTTTACTTCTCTCTTTTTTCTTTTTATCACTATCTCTCAAAAATTATCAAATTGATATCAAGGGTGAGAAAAACAATGATATCAAGGCTGAGAGAGTAGTGGGGTGACAAAGAGAATGAGGGAGAGAGAGATGGGGATTTGGAGAGAGAAATAGGTTAATACTTTAGTTAGAGAGAAAGATAAGAGATAAGATGCAAAATGACAGAGTGAGAGAAAAGTAGAAGAGTGAAGAAGCAAGATAGAGACATCTTTCTCTCTCATTTTTTGTCCCTCTTTCCTTCTATATATGACACCCCTCGGTCTCTTTCTCCCACTTTACCTTCTTTCCTCTCTCCCATCTTTTACCCACTTGCTCTCTACACTCCCTATTTTTTTCTCATCTCCATCTCTTTATCTCTCTTATCCTACTCATTATTCAGTCCTCCCTCTTTCTTACACCACTCCCTCTTTCTCCCTCATTCATGCCCCCTCCCTCCCTCTCTTCTCCCCTCTCTATATTTTGTATCTCACGCTTCACAAGAGATATCAAGAGTGAAATAAAGTGAAAGTGAGAAAGAGAGAAGAGAAAAAGGGATAAGAGAGCATGAGAGAGAGGTTCAACCTATCTCTCTCTCATTCTCTCACTTTATAGCTCCCTCCTTCCTTCTCTTTATCTTTATCTCTCCCTCTCTCACTCAGTCACTCACTAGAGAGAGAATATGGAGCATCACTTTTTTTGCTTACATCCCTCTTCCTACCTTTATAATGAGAGAGACATGGAGCTTGAGAAAGTTAGAGACAGAATATCAACAATGTGTTAAGAAGGGTGTTAGAGAAAGAGTGAGATAAAATGAGATAATGAAAATAAGGGATCACAAATAAGAGAGAAAGAAAAAATTCAGTATGAGGGCAATGTAGAGAGAGGTAGGATGTGACTAAGAAAGTGATAAAAGAGATAGAGATAGTGAGAGAGAGATTACCAAGCGAGAGAGATGGAGAGAGCGGGAGAGAGAAAGAGAAGGAGATAAAGAGAGTGAGATATAGAGAATAGTGAGGCAGAGGAGAAGGATAATATTAATTGAGAGCGAATGAGACATGGGAAGTGAGGTAAGAGATAGAAAGTTAAATAGGGAAATAAAGAGAAGGGAGAGAGAGAGATAGATAAAGTGAGGGGAAATGAGAGACAGGGGGGATAGCGAAAGAGAGAATAAGATAAAGAACATAATGAGTGATAGAGAGGGAGGGATAGAATTAGGACCTGTCTCTTCTACTCTCACCCTTCTAAAGAAAGTGAGTAGAGATGGAAGGTGAGAGAGAGAAGAGAGAGAAATTTTGAGAGGGAAAGAGAATAACAAGAGAGAGGAGAGTAAAAGTGTCAGAGATAAGGATGGTAGTGGGAGGGAGGGAAGGAGAATGAGAATAAACGAGAGAGAACATGGTGGGGGGAAAAGTAACTCAGAGAGGGAGTGAGAGAGAGGATGAGAGATAAAAAGAGCGAAAGAGAGTTATTGCGGAGGTGAAAGATCAGGTGAGAGAGAGAAAAGAGTGAGAGAGAAATAATCAGAGACAATGAGCAGGAGGGAGTGAGAGTGAGTAAAACAGAGAGAGATAGTAAGAAAAAAGAATAGAGGTAGAGGAGATAGAGAAGAAAAAAAGAGAGGGGAAAGAGAGCGATAGAGAGTAAGAAAAAATAAGAGAGCAAGGAAGAGAGATATAGAGAGATAAATTGAGAGAATTAAGGAGAGATATGGGGAGGGGCAACGAGAGAAAGTTAGAGAGAGTGAGAGAGAGAGAGCATGATTTAGAGAAAGAGAATAGAGAGGGAGGGAGGGAGGGAGGGAGGGCAAGAGAATGATAGAGAAAGAGTGAGAGTTAGAGAATGAGCAAAGTTGCTCTCTAGAGGCAGGGAAGAGAGAGAGAATGAGAGAGAGGGAATGAGAAGTAGAAAAGAGAATTTCTCTCTACCTTACCTTGTGGCTCCACTTTCTCTGACATTTCTCTCTCTCCACCTCTCTCTCCCTTCCTCTCTATAGAGTACAACTTGGGATGAACTCAAGAGAGTCCTCAATCAAATACATTATCCATCTAAACAAGCTTTAACAAACACTGAAAAAGGATGGAAGAGGTATGGAGCAGATCATCCAAGAAAATACTGAACAAGATCCAGTCTGCATCAAAACAAGCCTCTTTTTAGAGTCCGCAACATACCAAGCCCGAGATGAAGATTTTGCCAGAAGATCCGTCATCGTCAAGAATAAAGAACAAGAAGAAGAAAGGCGTCACTACAAAGATTGATAGCACAGGGTAGGATAGGGGCTGCCTCTAATAGATTGGTTGTCTCAAATTTGGGGAAGAAAATCCTCGAACCACTGACTTTGTATGATTATCTTTTTATCCCCTCAGAGGTTTTATGAAAATAATGATTGTGATTTTGGCTATCTTTTAACTATTTCTGGTGAAAACGTAACTGATTAAGATCAATCTAGCTTTGATCTCGATCCCCAAAATGATCCTCAAATTGTACTCGAGTATGATGAGCTCATTGTGAAGTCCAAAGAAGACATCAATAATACCGCTTACGACAACACCGATAACGAAGAGCCAACTCTCGAGCATCACGGTGCACCTCTTTCCATCAACTTAGTTTTTTTCCATGGAGAGGAAAAGACACCGGATGATTCAATAATGATATCTCAAGAAGAATAAATCACAGAAGTTAACTTAAGGAGCGAAAAAGTGTTACCACCAAGAACAGCTCCAACAGACAAAGGAAAATAGATAATGGCTCGAGAAGAGATACCCCCACCTCAACTAGTGGAAGAACCACATGATCAAGATAAAATCCAATGATCACACAAAGTAGACTACAACGTGCTAGCTAATCTTAGGAAGTTACCAACCCAATTAAGCATCTACGATGCTCTGATCCTGTCAAAGGAGATGAGAGAGTCACTGGTTACAGCTTTGCTTGACCCAGAGATTTTCTTAGCTCCATTGGCCAGCACATCCTCAGATGAAGTTTGCTCGTTGAATGAATAGCCTGGGGTAACCTTCACAGATGAAGAATTGCTGCTCGGTACTGCCGACCACAACCGTCCACTCTACATCTCCATCAACATCGGCATATTTGTGTTAAATAGAGTTTTAGTGGATCTTGGAGCATCTCTTAACTTAATGAGCCTACAGACATTGGTCTATTTGGATATTGAAGCTCAAGAGCTTACGGCTGATAAGATGATGTTAAGAGGATTCAACCAAAAAGGAGAAAGAGCCCTCAGATAAATTACACTACTTATGAAGGTTGGAGAACTCATGACAACCCCTAAATTTCATATCATCGATGTCAAGACCTATTTAACGCTCTACTTGGTCAGCCATGGATTCTTGAGCACAATATGGTTCCATCATCCCTACACGAGTGCATCAAATATCGCAAAGATGGTCAAGAAAATTGCATTGAGTGAGACTTACAACCATTTTCAGTGCATGGAGTTGGTATCCATGAAGATGCTGCCTATTACACGCTTGCAAAGAAGTCTGTCTTCTCACGTGAAGTTCTAGTGAACAAAGATGAAGATTCAGAAGAATCACAAAGAGGAGGCCATTCAACTCCACATCAGGAATCTTCCACCACTCAATTACAAAGAGATGGTGAAAGGCCTTTTAGTTCGCGCACCCGAGTTCGAGGGCAGGGACGGGAAAAAGGAAGGATCAATTTAATTAGTGAATGGACTAGGCCAACTATCAACATCAGTGATGAAGACAGTTCTGAAGACAAAATAAATGACAAGATGGAAAAGAACTCCGTACAAGATATCCCTAAAAGATACAGAAAAGAATGAAAATGAAATAATCTTTGATTGGATAAACCACTATGTGAATGCTATGACCCTTACTCCGATTCTCCCTCAAAAGGTTGAGAGTTTAGAGGTCAAGGAAGTCCGTCGTGTTGGTTCAAAGCCGATCAAATTTGACCGTGCTTCTACCTCTTTTGAGCTTGAAAAACATGTAAATTTGGATGAGATTCTATTGAATTAATGAAATTGCCTTTTGGTTAAATCTCGCCTTGTGTTAAGGAGTTAATTCAACAAGGTCACTTACCAAAACAAATGCCAAAAGGTAAATTTCAACTTTTTGAAAAACTATGGAATTGTAAAAGTCGAACGCCAAATTCAAAAGAGGGTCTCGGATTTGGTACAGTCGGACCAGTCGATGATTTTGAATTTTGCATGGTTGTTACTGGTAAGTCAGAAGAGGATTGCCTCGATATAGAAGATGACTCTACTTATCAACCAATAGAAAATGCTCCCCTAGAATTTAAGGAAGAAATTAAACTACCGTTGATGAATTTAAATAGATTAACCTCGGGACTGACGCCTACATTTATAAGTTCTCTATTTAATAACAAACAATCTTCAGAATTGATCAAACTATTAACAGAATTCAAAGATTGTTTCGCATGGAGCTACGATGAAATGACAGGACTATCCGCAGAGGTTGCAGTCCATAAACTCAGGGTGAACAAGAATATAACCCCAATAAAATAGGCTCCCAGAAGTTTGCGACTCGAGATAGAACAACAAGTCATTGCCGAGGTAAAGAAATTAATAGACACCAACTTTGTTAAAGAGGAGCAATACCCCATGTGGTTAGCCAACATCGTACCTATTAAGAAGAAAAATGGACAGATCCGTGTTTGCGTTGATTTCAAAGATTTGAACAAGGCATGTTCAAAAGATGAGTTTCCACTACCCATACCAGAGATGATGGTGGATATTCCTTCAACACATGAAATTTTCTCCTTAATGGACGGATCGTCAGAATACAACCAAATCAAGATGGCTTCTAGGATGCAGCACTTACAGCCTTCAGAATGATGATTTGAATTTTTTGCTACACAGTGATGCTGTTCGACCTGAAGAACGCCAGAGCAACATATCAGCACGCAATGACAAAGATTTTTGACAACCTTATTCACAAAAAAGTAGAATTCTAAGTGGATGATTTGGTCATCAAAAGTAAATGAAAAATAGACCATTTGTATGATTCGAGGATTGTGTTTGAACGGTTTCGGCAATACAATCTCAAAATGAATCCCTTAAAGTGCACCATTGGCGTTACTTCTGGGAAATTTCTAGGATTCGTTGTCCGTCATCGGGGAATCGAGATCGACCCGGATAAGATTAAAGCTATTTTGGAAATGCCTCCCCCTAAAATCTTGAAACAACTACATTCCTTTCAAGGGAAGTTGGCATATCTTAAACACTTTATTTCTAATCTCTCAAGTAAGTGTCAGCCCTTCTTGGCATTAATTAAAAAGGGCGCCAAATTTAATTGGGAAGAGAAATGCGAGCAAGATTTTAAGGACATTAAACAATTCTTAATGACACCTCTTGTCTTGGAAGCCTCTATCTTAGAGAAACCTCCCATACTTTATACCATGGCCTTAGATGACTCTCTCGGAGCCCTCTTAGCCCAAGTCAATGATGAGGGTAAAGAAAATGCACTCTACTACTTGAGCCGTCGTCTGATACTGACGGAGATAAGGTATACCCCTATTGAGAAGCATTATTTGGCGTTAATTTTTGCCGCCCAAAAGCTTAGACATTACATGCTTTCTTATAAGATTACCCTAATCTCGAAAGTTAATCCATTGCAATATTTGATGACCCGACCAACACTCTCCGGATGTTTAGTGAGGTGGTCGATGATTTTATTGCAATTTGATACAATTTTTGTTCCCCTCCATCCTATCAAGGGACAAGTACTAGCAGAATTTCTCGCTTCACACCCACTGCCAGCTGGGTCCTCTCTCAACAACGAGTTACCAGACGAGCAAGTATTACAAATGGAATTCTCCAATGCACAACGCTGGGAGATGTACTTGAATTGCGCTTCGCCAACCAGAAAAGACAAAGGATCAGACACAATTATATTAGGCAAAGCAGGGATTGGTTTGATCTTTATCACGCCACATAAGGGTATGTTGAGGTTTTCATACCACCCGACAGAGCCATGCACCAACAATGAAGCAGAATACGAAGCTTTAATCATCGGATTGGAAATGACAATCTCAAAATAAGTCTTGTCTCAGATCGATCTCAAAACTCTTCACAAGCTTGGAAAAAGGAAGCAATAAATACAGTTGCAGACAGTAACAAAGATTGGCGCAAGCCATTAATAG
The DNA here is from genome assembly GCA_003013225.1 of Phalaenopsis aphrodite. Taxonomy (NCBI): domain Eukaryota; kingdom Viridiplantae; phylum Streptophyta; class Magnoliopsida; order Asparagales; family Orchidaceae; genus Phalaenopsis; species Phalaenopsis aphrodite. The sequence goes on from NEWO01000074.1 coordinate 1,304,706, forward strand.
AATATTTGCATACTAGAAAGGTGCTAAAAGACAAGTCTGAGGCGCACCACATCACAAGAAGGGCCATGTCTTACACCCTGATGGGAAATGTTCTTTATAGAAGATCATTCCACTAGATGTGGCTATGGTGTTTGAGTAGAACTGAATCACAGAATATTGTCAAAGAGGTACATGCCGGATTGTGTGGCACTCTCCAGTCAGGGCCGAAAATGAAGATGAAGATCAAAAGCCTTGGGTATTATTGGCCAGCAATGATGTCCAATTACATGGATAAAGCCGGAAAATGTCACCAAGGCCAAGTGCATGAGGTGGTCTTACACCAGCCTCCAAATGTGCTACACCCAACTTTTGCCTCGTGGTCATTCAAGAGTTGGAGCACGGACATAATAAGTCTGATAGACCCTCCATCTTCCAAAGGACACGGGTTCATACTTGGCGGTACAAATTACTTCTCCAAATGGGTAGAGGCACTAGCGTTACGTGAGGTTACGACACAACACATCCTTCAATTTTTCAAAAGCCAAGTCATCCACCATTTTGGAGTACCGCGAAGAATGATTTTGGATAATGGGACAGTTTTAAACAGTACAAAGATCAACAATTTCATCAAAAGATATGGGATAGATTAGAGATACTCTACAATTTACTATCCCAAAGCAAATGGTATGGCTGAGGCTTTCAACAAAACACTGGTACAGATTTTAAAGAAAACACTAAATGAAAATAAAAGGGATTGGCAAAACAAATTGTTAGAAGCTTTGTGGGTCTACCGGACGACTTTCAGGACTCTCACTCAGTGTACACCCTATATGCTCGTGTATGGGACCGAGTTCGTGCTACCGCTAGATGTCCAACACCGTCTCTCAGGGTCGTCGTTGGCAACCGGCTCACAATGAAAGAAAGCGTAAAAATCAGACTTGAAGAACTCGAGAGTCTCGAGGGAAAATGAGTAGAAGCACAAAAACATTTGGAGCCTTACCAGGCGAAGATGGTATAAGCCCATGACAAATTGGTCAGCCTAAGGACATTCAAAGTTGGTGACCTCGTACTTGTGCTCAAAAGGCCTATTCTTGTACGCCACAAAATAGGTAGAAAATTTAAGCCAACTTGGGAGGGACCATTTGTCATTGAAATGGTGTAAACAAAAGGAGTCTACCAGTTAGTGGACTTCCGGGGTGAAAGACCCATGTTATTAATAAACGGACGATATCTGAAAAACCTATTATGCAACATGATGCCGCTTGCCTTCGCTTGCTTTGAAACTTTAATTGTTTTAGGGTTATCTATATGGTCAAATGTCTATGACCTGGTCCAAATTTTGTAATTAACCTCCATATAATGAAAATTTTGAGAAAGAAATTTTAAACTTCAAATTTTCTCCTTTCCACTTTTAAGTGTATTGTTCTAATAAATTAAATAAAACTCATACATAAAATTCATTGCACCTAAACAAACTAAAATTTACTTTAATAAATACTTTGTTTTGTTCTTGTTCATGCCAAGTTTTGGCACACTGACGTTTTTCTTGTCGTCTGCAGAAAAATGTTGGGACAGAGGCTGATCATTGCTTTCCAGGATGGCTGGAACCTCGCATTAAATGAGGAGATGGTGCCGCAGTGCAGTACCATAGACTTCAACGTGGATTTCAACCATGTTGATGTAGACTACAAAGGACCTCTAATGGACATAGTCAGCTGCAAAGAGAAAGAGGGACTTCTTTCACTACTAAGAGTGACCACTAAAGATAATGTATCACGGAAGGGCAAAAACGTGATAACAGAGCAAGATCCAATGGAGGGGCCCAACCGTCTGCTCTCCATGGTAGCTACACCTACCGAAGGCTTAATAGCCGCCAATAACAAATGACTACCAAGTACTCCGCTTCACAGGACACAACGCAAGAATGCCAGTCGCAAGAAGCAGTGAGCTTTTCTACGATAAGAATGCAAACATCAAAGAGAGACAAACAACTTGCTCACCCCTATTATTGAGGGGCATATTTATGATCCAGACCTGAAAGAAACTTCTGCTAGCTTACCGACCACGGATGAAGAACCAGGGTTTATGACAGATTCAGACACACTTTCAGTTTCAGATATTTTTTGCAAGGGTTGCCCGACATGAAACATTGAAATACCAGCCGGGATCAGCCACAAACACGTTTGTAGAATTTCCGGATTACAATGTTCTGCATCTATAGCGTTTCAGTACATTGGAAGTGTACACTTCAAGAACCAACGAGTCTCAGACTTTGGATTTCATGATGGATGAACCATATGTCCCACTGGGGACGAATCTGTACGCACCGTGGAGCCGAGAGTCGTACATCTTGTTAGGGGCCGAGTCTCATATTCCAGATCGACCAGCACCAATTTGGGTTCATGCCGATGCTCGAAGGAAGGAACGCCCGCAACAGCTGCCAACCCCTGGTATGATAGAATACTACAAGATATGTAGAGTAAATAAAAGAGAATTCAAGTTCTATGAAGAAGTCAGGGAAAGTTTGTCAATATATTGGAAGGCCTGGAGTTGTACACCATGGTTTTCTCAAAGACTAATGAAAGAAGCATTCTGGACTGCATTTTTGATTTAAGAGACAAAGGTCGAGCTAGCCTTCTCATGGAAAGGACATATTCCGAGCCAAAGAAATGGATGAGAGGGAGGGGAAGAGTCACCATCCAATGTGGCTGTTATTATAACTTCACCAATGACTGATAGAGGAATCATCCTGGGATCCT